>ML436401.1:0-11152 GCA_005239525.1 Nicotiana knightiana
GCTGACACATTTCCACACGTTTAAATCCACTTTGATTAAGAACAATAGTTTTTCTCATGAAAATAGTAAAAATCCGTATTCAAAGAAGCATGAAACATAAGTTTCAAAATAATTTGCTTTTGAAACTCACTTGTCAAATTTAATGGTATTCCTCGATACGACCTAATCCAGGTACACATATATTTATAGCGGAATTAAATTCTCTTTAGAAGGATAACAATATGAACTCCAGCTTTTCTTTAAACATTTAATTATGTTTTCGATCATATTAACAGTTCAATGATACATGCAGGGTTACAGGTACACACATAAAGCATGCTAGTGGGTCCTAGACTACCGGGACATAAGCATATTAGTAGCTACGCACGGACTCCCGTCACCTCGTGTGTACGTAGCCCCCGAAGATAATAACATATACTGAATTAATTCACCTAGGGGGACGATTCCCCCTCACGAAGTTAGAAAGGAGACTTACCTCGCTCCGAAGTGCCAACACCGGCTTCCAAGCCCTTCCGATGACCCCAACGGACGCACCACGCTCCGAAACTACCACATACATGACAAAGCAATGAAAATTCATCCTAATACTCACAAAAAATTCAGATTATATACTTTCCCAACCCCGCTCAGCGAAATGACCAAAATGCGCTCGGGCCCACGTGCCCGAAAATCCAAAATTCTCGAAGATGCCTCCTACCCATAGCCTTACTAACTCTCAAAGATGCATCCTACCCATAGCCTTACTAACTCAATTATCTAATTTACTCTAATTTTCATGCCCAATTCGTGGCCAAAAATCCAATTTTACCAAATTCTAGGTTTCTTCAGCGTTTCACAATTTTCCTACCAATTTCATGCTCAAAAATCCATGCAATATCTTGTATTTGACCTTAGAACCAAGTAGAAGAACTTACCTCTTGAAGTTTGGTGAAATCCCCTTTAAAAGCTCTTCAACAATCGCCTATCCCATGAAGAAAGTGAAGACAATGAACTAAACTCTCGCTTAAAAATAATCTGCCCAAGACCATTTTCCGCACCTGCATATCCTTCATCCGCACCTGCGATCCCACAGACCAATTTACCCGCACCTACGGTCCCCAAATCTCCAGCCAAATCGCACCTTCGCCCTATTTCCCGCACCTGCGGCTTTGCAGGTGCTGAATATTCATCGCACCTGCGGTTCCCAGCTAGGCCAAGCCAAACTCGCACCTGCGACTCCCAGGCCGCACCTGCGGCTCTGAACCTGTGGCCAATTCTTCGCAGGTGCGGTTGCACCTGATAGCAGAAACCAGCCCTTTCCAACCTTCAACTTTGATCCGTTAACAACCCGGAATCCACCCGAGGCCCCCGGGACCCCGTCCAATCATACAACCTGTCCCAAACCATAACACGGACTTGCTCGAGCCCTCAAATCACATCAAACAATACCGAAATCACGAATCGCACTCAAATCCAATTCTTTAAGAACTTAGAATTTCAAGCTTCTACACCCGATGTCGAAACTTATCAAATCACGCCCGATTGACCTCAAATTTTGCGCACAAGTCATATTCAACATTACGGACCTTCTCCAACTTCCGGAATTGCATTTCGACCTTTATATCAAAACTTCCACTTCCGACCGGATTTCCCAGAAACCTTCAAATTTCTATCTTTAGCCAAATGACTCCAAAATCACCTACAGACATCGAAATGCACTTCCAATCGCGCTCTCAACACCAGAATCACCATACGAAGCTATTCCCAAACTCGGAATCCCAAAAGGACATTAATATCATTGAAATGCTCTTCAAGCCAAACTTAGGAAATTTCTTCAAAAATGCTGACTTCCACAATATACAACAAAACGCTCTTAGGTTACCCAAATCCCGATCCGGACATACGCCCAAGTCCAAAATTAGCATACGAACCTGCAGGAACCTTCGGATCCTGATTCTGAGATCATTTACTCAAAATTCTAGTCTTACTCAATTTCTTCAACTTAAAGGTTTCTGAAATGAGAATTTTCCTTTAAATTTAACTCCGAACCTCCTGAATTTCAACTCTGACCATACACACAAGTCACAGTATCCAAAATGAGGCTGTTCATGACTCCCAACTTCTGAACGATGCGCTGGATCTCAAAACGACCGGTCGGGTCGTTACATTCTCCCCCACTTAATTCGACGTTCGTCCTCGAACATGCTAAGAACTGCTCTGGAGTTACCTAAAATCGCTTTTTGACATCTCGATCACCTGCCTGTGCTACCACAACCCAGTCGAGCACAATAGCTTGATCAAATCTGGAGACTTCTTCTTTATTCATATAATAAGCTCAGAATTCATTCAAACACCTGAAATTTCTCTTGCCAGGCCTAGTTTCAATATATATAAGCACTGCATCAACTAGCACACGATATACCCGATCATAACTGCATATTGTAGCATTCTTTTATTTGTGTAGTACAAACTGGAGAATAAAGCGGGTAGCTTTTCACATACATATACCCCGCTACAAGTTGTTGTAATAGAAGATATTAAATCTTTTCTTTATTTTTAGTCTCAGTATAACCAATCACTTTCTCGAATACTTTAGAAACTCAATAAGTTTCTTTGAGACTTACTACGACACCATACCTTATTGATAATCGATTTTATTTCTCCAAAGATGTATAATTGGCTCTTTTAGATCTTTCAATTAATTTCGTACTTCTACATATTCATCAATATCCATATCGTGAATATCTCTTTCAAGGAGAAAGTTATACCATTATGGTCATGGTCAAAATCATTATAGGCAAGATATGTTTCTTCTACTACTTTTGCCCTGTAATAATCACATGTAACGACCCGACCGGTCGTTCCAAGAATTTTAGTCCCGTTTTTCCTATTTATGCTTTATCATATGTTTCTTATCCTATTTATGTTGCGTTGGGTCAGTTGGTTCGGGTTCGGAGTGGTCGTGGTAAGAACTGAGACACTTAGTCTCTTAAATTGGCTTAATAGTTGGAAAAGTCAACTGGGAGTTGACTTATTGGTAAACGACCTTGGAATGTATATTTTATGGCTCAGATAGATTTTTAGGTGATTTGGGACTTAGGAGTGTGTTCGGAATATGGTGTTGACGTCCGGTGTAGAATTAGGCTTGAATTGGCGAAATTGAATTTTTTGGCAATTTTCGGCCGACAGTGAAAAATTAGCTATCAGGGTCGGAATGGAATTACGGAATTTGGAACATGTTCGTAGTGTCATTTTGGATGCGTGTGCAAAACTTCAAGTCAATCGGACGTGTTTTGGATGATTTCAGTATCCTTGGTGAAATTTAGAAGTTTTTGTATTTTTGCGTTGTTTTTGGTATTTTGAAGGCTCGACTAAGTTTGAATGAGATTATGGGATATGTTGGCATATTTGGTTGAGGTACCGAGGGCCTCGGGTGAGTTTCAGGTGGTTATCAGAGTGTGTTTGGCTTTAAAGAGATTGTTGTTGCTGCTGCATTTTTCTGCTGCTGGTTTCCTTCTACGCGATCGCAAGAGTTGGGCTGCGATCGCGTAGGTCTGTTGAGGGTAACTGGGAAATTATTCTACGTGATCTCCATTTTGGGTCTGCTATCCCGAGGGTCTGTCCAGTTGGCTATCACGAACGCGTGGCTGAGATCACGTTCGCGAAGAAGGATATGGAGCAGTCGTGGGGGGAAGGAATTTCTCTACGCGATCGCGTAGTAAGGGTCGCGTTCATGTTGCTTTGGGAGCTTGTTATCCGCGATCGCATATGTGTTTCTGCGATCGCATAAGGTAAGTTGTGGGCCAGTCCATTTTTGTGCTTCGCGATCGCGAGGCAAATTCCGCGATCGCGATGAAGGAAATAGCTGGGCAGAAAGTTTAAGTTTCAAGGACGGGGGTTTTAGGCCATAACTCAAAAGACCATAAGAGAGTTCGGGAGAAGGAGGATTTGGAGGAGATTTTCAGTGGAGTTCCTGAGGTAATTGTTTTGCAATCACATTTGGGTTAATTTCATGATTTAGACTTGATTTTTACCATGTAATTTGAGGAACTAAAGTGGAAATTGGGGAAAAATGGGCGGAAGATTTGGGAATTTCTTTTGATGATTTGAGTGGGGAATTGAGGTCGGATTATGGTAAATTTTGTATGGGTAGACTCGTGAGGGAATGATGATTCTAGTTTTGTGATTTTTATCGAATTGCGAGTCGTGGGCCCGGAGCTCGGGTTTGGCCAATTTTGGGAATTTTGGTTAAAATTGATAGTTTTCGATTGGTCCTTGTTCCTTTAGCGTATATTGATGATGTTAATCTAGTATTGGTTAGATTTGGAGCAATCAGGAGCCGATTCGAGAGGCAAGAGCATCGCGGATTAGTATTTGGGCCAGGTTGAGGTAAGTAATGACTATAAATCTTGTCCTAAGGGTATGAAACCCCGAAATTCGTATTTTCTCACTATTTTTGGAGTGGCGCACATGCTGGATGACGAGTGTGTGGCGTGCACTGATTTGGATTTGGACTTGGTCCTTTCCGCGACAACTATTGAGTTGAGTATTTTACTGTAAATCATATGTTAAATCGCGTTCTAAAACTATTGCTATATTTGGGCTGTAAGCCATGTTTGGGGCCTTGCGCCGACTTGTTTAGACCCTTTGGGGGATTTTACTGCTATTTCCTCACTGTTTTGACTTATGATTTACATTCAGTCATATTATGTTTAACTATTTTCGAAACTCAGCCTTATTTACACTATTTTGAGTTATAAAATGATGTTTTGGGTCGAGTACCCCATTTTACTGATAGCCTGAGTGGCTTACTGAGAGTTTCTGACTGAGTGAGGTCGAGGGCCTGATTATGAGGATATGAGATGCCACGAGGTGGCTTGATATTAGCTTTTGGGCTGAAGGAGTCCCTCCGGAGTCTGTACACATTCCCAGTGAGCGCAGGTACCAACTGAGTGCGAGTGCCGAGTGACGAGTGATTGGGAGGCATGAGTGGCAGTGAGGTTTCCCGAGGGGCTGATACTGAGTGATTGCGAGGTATGTTGAGCGACTGATTCTGAGTGTTGATTTGCCCGAGGAGCGATTTATGATACATGTTTTGGCCCGAGGGGCTATTTATGATTTATTTCATTTTACACTAAACTATTTGGATATTCTTTTATGAAATTGTTGGAAAACACATTTTTCAAAGGATTTTACTGAAGTTGGCTTTTAAAGCATGTTGATTTAATGTATACATTGTTGGAAAGAAAGGCTGTGCTTATTATGAAATGATGATTTGATCTTATGTGTTTCTTACTACTTAGACTTGATTTATTTTCATTACTACTGAGGTTGCGTACTCACATTACTCCCTGCACCCCTGTGTGCAGATACATGTGCTGGTATCGAGCGCTAGTTTCCTTCCTTCGTGTGGAGCCGGAGTTGGGACTTCAAGGTAGGTGTTCAGCGTCCACATCATCTCTTCTCCCATTTCTTGTTTTGTATATGGTTCCTCATTCCGAGTCTTGATGTATTTTGACAGTAGGGTTATTATGTACTACTCGTAGATGCTCATGACGGTTGACTCCAGGTTTTTTGGGGTAGTGTATAAACTTTTCATTCATTTTGTTGCTTTAAATTGCTTAAGCGAAAGAATTTTTGTGAAAGATCGGAATAGTTTTGGAAACCATGAAATAGTATGTCAGTATGTAATTGTTGGCTAGCCTAGTTCCAGGATAGGCGCTATCACGGCCGGCTTAAGATCTGGGGCCATGACATCAATTTCCATAATATTTGGCATAATCACAATAGGTACGTGATCAATGACCATTAATGTAATAATAATAGAATTATTTTCTTATTTCATCTCAAACCTTTTTCTAGAGATTAGTGTGGTATATCCACTACCACTAGCACATTCATATTCTTTCAAAAATGTTATGTATTCATTAATTAGATGTTGTCACATTCCTATCATGAATGAACCATAATCATCTATATGGGCTTTACAAAATCTCATGTCAAATCAATGAAAAATATTACTTTCATAGAGTAAAGGATTATTTTGAGAATCCTTATTATTCTCATTATCACAATGATGACGATTATAATTTCATCTATTTCCATGTCCACATCCATTGATACCTTCACGGTAATATTTTGTCTTCTTCAGACTTATCACATATTGCTATCACTTTCTCTTAAGAAGAATGAGAATGAACCAAATTCAATGGGACAGATTTCCATTTCTTTGCCCACAATCATACATGAATCTGATCATGGCAAGACATAAAATTTTATCATTTCGGTGGTTATAATTTCTTGCAAACTCTATTAGAGTTATAATCAAAGTTTATTGTCTTTGATTGCATTTAAAATCAAATATAGAATTTTAAGAATTTAAAAGAGAAAAATAAAGTAAAATACTTACCTTAAATCCAGAATTTATGTAACGACCCAACCGGTTATTTTGCGTTATCGGACCCTGTTCCCCTAAATGAAACTTCCCATAGTGGCTTTTTATGATTTATGACTTGTGGGGACTGGTGGTCTGGGATTCGGAGGTGTTTAGAGTGCAATAGGAACAATTGGTTCCTTAAGGTTGGCCTTTAAGGCCAATTTTGACTTCGTTCAACATTTTTGGTAAACGACCTCGAAATTGAATTTCGTTGGTTCCGGTAGCTTCGTGTGATGATTTCGAACATGGGCGTATGTTCGGAATGGGTTTCTGATGACCTGGGGGCATTTCGATGCCCAATATTGAAACAAGAAGTTCCTTAAGTTCATATTTTGGTTTGGGATGTGTTTTTATGTTATCGATATCCGAACGGAATTCCGAGACCAAAATAGTTCCGTTATGTTAATTATGACTTGCATGCAAAATTTGGTGTCATTCCGAGTTGTATAGGTCGGTTCGGCGCGTTGTTAGCGAAGTCTAGAAAACTTAAAGTTCTTAAGTTTGGTTCTTGGGGTTTGGAGGTGTGACTTTGAGTTCTAGCGTTGTTTTAGGTGCTCCGAAGGCTCGAGCCAGTCCATATTATGATTTGGGACTCGTTGGTATATTTGGACTATGGCTTGGGTGGGCTCAGGTGCCTCCCGGGCACCTAATGGAGCTAAAAACCAGCTAAAATAGCTGCTGGTGCACCTGTTCTGGTGTGACCGCAGGTGCGGTTGCCCAGTCGCAGGTGCGACCCCCAATAGTCTAGCCAATTATCGCAGGTGCGGACAAAATTCCGCAGGAGCGGAGCCGCAGGTTCGGTCTCCACTCCGTAGGTGCGGGCCCAGGCTCCCCAGTCCATTTCCGCAGGTGCGAGACCGCAGGTGCGGTCCTCGAGCCGCAGGTGCCAAAACACTGTCCAGACAGTGTGTTTTTATAAACGGATTTTAAACACATTTTCTCATCTCCTTCGTCTTCCTTGGGCGATTTCCACCATTGTTGAGGGGCTAACAACTTGTCTTCTAAAGTAAGTAAACTCTACTCAAGAATTAGCTTCATGGATGAATTTCTAGCTTAATTAACTACCTAAATTAGTGAAAAATCAAGAATTGGGTAGTAACCTAGAGCTTGCGATATTTGAGAATTTACCCGTGAATTTTCTATGAAATCAAGTAAGAATCGTATATTAATTATCCTTAGGCTTTGGGTGAGTGTTCCCTTCGAGAATTATTGGAATCCGAGTGTGCGGCCCAGGGTTGGATATTGGAAATTTCTCAAGAATGATGAATTATTGAAAAATTAGGATAATTTCCCTATTTTGAGCATGCATTGATATTATTATACCGTATTTGGCTAGTTGCGAGTCCTCGGGTGTAGAGTTCGGACATTCGGGCGCATCCTTGGTCCGAGGGGTAGATTCGACACGAGGTGAGTCTCCTTTCTAACTTTGTAAGAGGGAATTGTCCCCATAGGTGTTATATATGTTGTGTGTAATTGTTTTGGGGGCTACGTGCGTACAACGTGATGAGAGTCCGTACGTAGCGACTATTATATCATGTCGGGTAGCTTTAGGGCTCACGAGCATGCCATTACGTGCCTTATGTGTATCTTTAGCCAAACTTTGAGTTGTTTATCATCTTTGAACCAGTATGCTTATTATCTTTGAACTACTATGAAAATGGTAGAGAGTTGCCTTTGAAATTCCGGTGAATAGATCTTTGTTGCAAGTATAGCCTCTACTAAGCTTATTGATAAATCCGGTTTATATATATATATATATATATATATATATATATGTATGTTAATTATATAAATGAGTCAGCACTCGAGTCGCAAGTATGGTTCGTGATCGAGGGGGGCTTTATGTTAATTATATATATGAGTCAGCACTCGAGTCGCAGGTATGATTCGTGATCGAGGGGAGCTTTATATTAATTATATATATGAGTCAGCACTCGAGTCGCAGGTATGATTCACGATCGAGGGGAGCTTTATGTTAATTATATATATGAGTCAGCACTCGAATCGTAGGTATGATTTGTGATCGAGGGAAGCTTTATGTTAATTATATATATGAGTCAGTGTCTAGATATTTCCTTATGACTCCGGCCGGTTGCCTACCCTTGTGTGCGCTTGAGGCTATTGGGTACTGTTTTCCATTGATATTAACTTGATATTTATTTGGGGGAGAAGGGAAGGTGTACATTGTTGCTTATTTTCAGTACTTACCTGGTTTTCTATATTTGATAGATATCTGCTGCTTACTGTCTCATATGTCTACTGTTGTTGGTCCTAAACGCACACGCAAGTGTACGTGGTCGACAAGTAATATAGGATTGTAAGTCCAGATATCGTACCCACAGAGAATTGTGATTAACTATCAACTAAATTAAACCTAAACAATTAATCTATTCAAGCGAACACTAAAATATGAATATTTAACTAAAATTAATCTAGAATAGTAAACTATGAATTAACGAAATACTTGGCGAAAATTTAGATACGAATTCGATGAGATCCGATATTCTAGAGCTATGGGTTAGCTAACAATCCTGTTGAGTTTTCCACTTCAATCGTCTAATTAATTTATCTGGTTTATTGATTGATGAGGTTAATATTGCTCGTAGCCTTCTCCCGAAGTGCAACTCGCCTATTCAAGCTAACCTAACGCCTATATTTCTATGAAATTAGGATTAACAAGAGCGCATTAATAATTCCCGTATAATAACCAAGCAAGGCGATTAGGTATATTCCTATCCTAACCGCAAATTCGCTCCCCTGAAAGGTTAAGATCTTGCTCTACTCAATCTTATATGCAATCTAGAATTCCCTCTCCCGAGTTCAATCCTAGATTCGTAGATAGTATTCCATTGGTGATCAAGCAATCAAATAATTAAGTGCAAGATTGAATAAATAAACCAATATGATAAAATAATATGAACAATTCAAGCTTCAAACTACAACGTTCATGTAGCACCCAAAAACTCTAGAACTAATAAACTATGAAATTAAGGGAAGAGAAGATAAGAAAAACTAGGTAGAAGCCTCCTTCAAGCATGGTATGTTCCTCCACGTCAATTCTCCCACGTGAATCCCCCCTCAAAGTTGTGTTTTTGGGTCTATTTTATATGTTTGGGACAAATCCTAAACGTGTAGGATACTTCTAGTCAAACTGGGAAACACTTAAAACCTTCAAAACTCGGATTGGACCAGACCAGGGACCCCAGGCGTTAAGCCCCAAACACCCAGCTATAGCCAGGCCAGGCCTGGCGATAGGGCTCTAACTCCCAGCTATAGCCTGTGCAGGCTTGGCTTTAAACCCCAAACGCCCGCCTATAGCCCGGGTCACTCATTTTCGAATCTTGAGCGTATTTTTGACGTTTATGCATCCATTTAGCTCGGCTTACATCTCTAATTCACCTACACATGAAATAGACTCCATTATGCACATATATGACTTGTATTTTTATCATTAACGCACATAAAATGTAAGGCACATAATACTTTAAACCATGAATTCTAGCCACGCATCAACACCCCACACTTAGACTCTTGCTTTTCCTCGAGCAATATCCTTCAACGTACACATTTTATTAACTAGGAGTATTTTACTTCTCAATCACACACATTACCCCTTAACTATGATCGATACCGGCAATCAAGTATGAACATACAAATTTCACATTCTTCCCCTTCTTTAAACATGCCCAAGTATAACAATTTAATCAATCATACCAACAACCTAATTGCAACCACCCAACCTCAAGAGTCGACTTGTAACTACTAAGCCATCTCAATTCACGCACCTACCCAACAAGAAAATCACATATTACCAATCGTTCATGAGATCATGTGCCCTCACCAACAACAAAAGAGTGAATATAACTAGTCCACACATTCAAATATTCTTTTGAACATTATTTAAGGACATCACACAATTAAACAAATTCACTCACTCTCACAAAGAATTCATATGCATCCCGTGGTCGTACCATAAGCTTGCCCGTAGTGTAGATCTCCACTAATTCAAGTTAGCCAAATCTAGGATCAATTAGGACTTTTAAGGTTGTAATGTAGGCTAAGGGATGGGTATGATATATTTAGGAATATTGACTAACCCTCCTAAGCACTTTAATACACTACCTTCACAAATCGACACATATTCTTCTCAACTAATTCCCTTACCACAATTCCTGTTCAACATAGCCCTTTTTCAATTAAGCACTTCTATGTTTCACTAGCACAAATTAATAAAAATTGGAGGTGTGTATCTTTTTGTACATACTTTTACTATCATTTTTTTTCTTTCCTACACACACTCCATACATGAAGATTCAATGGCTAGTGACTCTTGAATACAATTTTTAGTGCACTAACAAGTCTTTCCATGGCTCCACTCAAAAGTTAATCCCCAATATCTCACCTTACTTCTTTTAGCGACTAAGTGCCTTAGGAGGAAAAGGAACAAAAATCTCAATTTAAGAACAAAATAGGAGTACGGCTTGTAATGTGGGTACCAAAGAAAAGGTCTAAAGGCTCAAAGGGGCTANCAAAATAGGAGTACGGCTTGTAATGTGGGTACCAAAGAAAAGGTCAAATAGTTCAAAGGGTCTAGCAATGGAAATGTAATTCTTATGTGACAAGAACATCCATAATCAAGCAAGAAAATTCCTACGTCATCTCCTAGACTAGCATAACCTACAATTTCGCTTCGATTAACACACGGGGCAAGTTCTAGACTACACAGGATAGCATAGA
>ML436401.1:12805-89817 GCA_005239525.1 Nicotiana knightiana
GTTGAGATGGACAATATTGGAACATGTATGGTCCTCCACAATATGGACAAGGATCGTCATAATAAGAATAACCACTATTCGACCAATTATCATTCCAAGATGCCATGTCAAGAAAGATAGTAAAATATTAAATTAAGATAAAAAAAATAAAAATTTAAATAGACAAAAGTAAAAATTCAATCTAGGAGAATAGTTAATTTCTAAGTCCCCGGCAACGACGCCAAAAACTTGTTGGTCCTAAAATTAATCTAGAATAGTAAACTATGAAATTAACGAAATAACTGGCGAAATTTAAGATACGAATTCGATGAGATCCGATATTCTAGAGCTATGGGTTAGCTAACAATCCTGTTGAGTTTTCCACTTCAATCGTCTAATTAATTTATCTGGTTTATTGATTGACGAGGTNAAATTAGGATTAACAAGAGCGCATTAATAATTCCCGTATAATAACCAAGCAAGGCAATTAGGTATATTCCTATCCTAACCGCAAATCCGCTCCCCTGAAGGGTTAAGAGCTGGCTCTACCCAATCTTATATGCAATCTAGAATTCCCTCTCCCGAGTTCAATCCTAGATTAGTAGATAGTATTCAACTGGTGATCAAGAAATCAAATAATTAAGTTCAAGATTGAATAAATAAATGAATTTGATAAAATAATAAGAACAATTCAAGCTTCAAACTACAACGTTCATGTAGCACCCAAAAACTCTAGAACTAATAAATTATGAAATTAAAGGAAGAAAAGAGAAGAAAAACTAGGTAGAAGCCTCCTTCAAGCGTGGTGTGTTCCTCCAAATCAATTCTCCCACGTGAATCCCCTCTCAAAGTTGTGTTTTTGGGTCTATTTATATGTTTGGGACAAATCCTAAACGTGTACGATACTTCTAGTCAAACCGGGAAACACTTAAAACCTTCAAAACTTGGATTGGACCAGACAAGGGACCCCAGGCGTTAAGCCCCAAACGCCCAGCTATAGCCAGGCCAGGCCTGGCGTTAGGGCTCTAACGCCCAGCTATAGCCTGGGCAGGCCTGGCTATAAGCCCCAAACGCCCGGCTATAGCCCAGGTCACTCGTTTTCGACTCTTGAGCGTATTTTAGACTTTTATGCATCCATTTAGCTCGGCTTCCATCTCCAATTCACATACACATGAAATAGACTCCATTATGCACATATGAAGTGTATTTTTATCATTAACGCACAAAAATGTAAGGCACATAATGCTTTAAACCATGAATTCTAGCCACGCATCAACGGCATTCCAAATGTCCTGTTTACATTATTAGTGTTGGACCTTAGTGAGTGTCATGTCGGCCTCTCGTCACTACCTCTTTGAGGTTAGGCGGGATACTCACTCGGTACATATATATTATGTACTCATGCTGCACTTCTTTACTTAATTGTACATGTTCTGATGCTGGTATTTCTGGTTATCCGACCGGAGCTTGACTTATTTTCTGGACCGGACTCCATGGCGAGCTGCATCCCCTGATGTTTCTTAGCTGTTCTATGGAGTTATCTTTTGTCTATATTCTGTCTATTCCTCTCAGACATCAGTATAGTCTTGTATTATCTTTTGTATATTCTACTAGTACGCATGTTGAATTGTGACACTAGTTCCTGGCACACACGTAGTAGACTCTTATTTTGGGACTGTATATATATATATATATATATATATATATATATATATATNACACGGGTCGTGATGGAGCCCAACACCGGGATCAGGAAAGCTAAGGGTTTTTTATTAGTGAGGCTTTCCTTATTGACATACCACCCCACATATTTCCCAAAGTTTTACACTTAGCTTATTTAAATAAAGCGGAAGCATTTACCAATTTTAATACATACATCCAAAAATGATCGTGATCCAATATATATATATATATATATTGGATCACGATCATTTTTGGATGTATGTATTAAAATTGGTAAATGCTTCCGCTTTATTTAAATAAGCTAAGTGTAAAACTTTGGGAAATATGTGGGGTGGTATGTCAATAAGGAAAGCCTCACTAATAAAAAACCCTTAGCTTTCCTGATCCCGGTGTTGGGCTCCATCACGACCCGTGTGAGATTTTTGGGTCGTGACAACATGGTATCAGAGCACTAGGTTCACGTAAGTCTCACGAGTCATAGGAAAACCCAGTAGAGTCTTGCGGATCGGTACGGAGACGTTTGTACTTATCTTCATGAGGCTACAGGGTGTTAGGAAACCTCTATTTGTTCTCATTCTATCGTGTAATCGATGATCTACTAAATTCATTCTTCTATTCTCTCAGATGGTGAGGACGCGTGCATCTGATGTTCCAGACCCGGGAGGGACTGCTACCCCCGTTGTCCGAGGCCGCGATAGAGGCTGGGGGAGGGCACCGGCCCGTGGTAGGGGACGAGGGAATTCTAGAGCTATTCCGGTACCGCCACTAGAGGACCCTATATTAGAGAAGCAGGATGAGGTGCCTCCAGCAGATCCTGCACCCGTAGACTTTATGACGGCGCCAGGCTTCCCAACCGGTTATTTTGCGTTATCGGACCCTGTTCCCCTAAATGAAACTTCCCATAGTGGATTTTTATGATTTATGCTTGCGGGGACTGGTGGTCCGGGATTCAGAGGTGTTTAGAGTGCAATAGGAACATTGGTTCCTTAAGGTTGGCCTTTAAGGCCAAGTTTGACTTCGGTCAACATTTTTGGTAAACGACCTCAAAATCAAGTTTCGTCGGTTTCGGTAACTTCGTGTGATGATTTCGGACCTAGGCGCATGTTCGGAATGGGTTTCTGATGACCCTGGGGCATTTCGGTGCCCAATATTAAAATAAGAAGTTCCTTAAGTTCATATTTTGGTTTGGGACGTGTTTTTGTGTTATCGAGGTCCGAACGGAATTTTGATACCTAGAATAGTTCCGTTATGTTAATTATGACTTGCCTGCAAAATTTGGTGTCATTCTGAGTTGTATAGGTCAGTTCGGTGCGTTGTTAGAAAAGTCTAGAAAACTTAAAGTTCCTAAGTTTGGTTCTTGGGGTTTGGAGGTGTGATTTTGGATTTTAGTGTTGTTTTGGGTGTTCCGAAGGCTTGAGCGAGTCCGTATTATGATTAGAGACTCGTTGGTATATTTGGACAAGGGCTCGGGTGGGCTCAGGTGCCTCCAGGGCACCTAACGGGACTAAAACTCCGCTAAAATAGCTGCTGCTGCACCTGTTCTGGTGTGACCGCATGTGCGATTGCCCAGTCGCAGGTGCGGGACCGCTCCTGCGGTCCCCAGCATCGCAGGTGCAACCCCCAGTAGTCTGGCCAATTATCGCAGGTGCGGACAAAATTTTGCAGTGCGGGCCTAGGCTCCCTAGTCCATTTCCGCAGGTGCGAGATTTTTCTCGCAGGTGCGAGACCGCAGGTGCGGTCCTCGAGCCGCATGTGCGAAAACACTGCCCAGACAGTGTGTTTTTATACACGGATTTTAAACACATTTTTTCATTTCCTTCTTCTTCCCTGGGCGATTTCCACCATTTTTGAGGGGCTAACGACCTGGTCTTCTAAAGTAAGTAAACTCTACTCAAGAATTAGCTTCACGCATGAATTTCTAGCTTAATTAACTACCTAAATTAGTGAAAAATCAAGAATTGGGTAGTAACCTAGAGCTTGCGATAATTTGAGAATTTACTCGTGAATTTGCTATGAAATCAAGTAAGAATCGTATATTTGATGATCCTTAGGCTTTGGGTGAGTGTTCCCTTCGAGAATTATTGAAATCTGAGCATCCGGGCCCGAGGTTGGATTTTGGGAATTTCTCAAGAATGTTGAATTATTGAAAAATTAGGATATTTCCCTATTTTGAGCACGCATTGATGTTATTATACCGTATTTGGCTAGTTGCGAGTCCTCGGGTGTAGAGTTCAGACATTCGGGCGTATCCTTGATCCGAGGGGTAGATTCGACACGAGGTGAGTCTCCTTTCTAACCTTGTGAGAGGGAATTGTCCCCATAGGTGTTATATATGTTGTGTGTAATGGCTTTGGGGGCTACGTGCGTACAACGTGACGAGAGTCCGTACGTAGAGACTATTATAACATGTCGGGTAGCTTTAGGGCTCACGAGCATGCCATTACGTGCCTTATGTGTATCTTTAGCCAAACTTTGAGTTGTTTATTATCTTTGAACCAGTATGCTTATTATCTTTGAACTAGTATGAAAATGGTAGAGAGTTGCCTCTTAAATTCTGGTGAATAGATCTTTGTTACAAGTATAGCCTCTACTAAGCTTATTGATAAATCCGATTTATATATATATATATATATATGTTAATTATATAAAAGAGTCAGCACTCGAGTCGCAGGTATGATTCGCGATCGAGGGGAGCTTTATGTTAATTATATATAAGAGTCAGCAACTCGAGTCGCGGGTATGATTCGCGATCGAGGGGAGCTTTATGTTAATTATATATATGAGTCAGTGTCTAGATATTTCCTTATGACTCCGGCCGGTTTTCCTACCCTTGTGTGCGCTTGATGCTATTGGGTACTGTTTTCCATTGATATTGACTTGACAGAAATTTGGGGAAAAAGGGAAGGTGTACATTGTTGCTTATTTTCAGTACTTACCTGGTTTTCTGTATTTGACAGATTTTTTCTACTTACTGTCTCACATGTCTACTGCATTCCGTATATCCTATTTACATTATTACTGTTGGACCTTAGTGAGTGTCATGTCGACCTCTCGTCACTACCTCTTCGAGGTTAGGCGGGATACTCACTGGGTACATATATATTATGTACTCATGCTGCACTTCTTTACTTAATTGTACAGGTTCTGAGCCTGGTATTTCTGGTTATCCGACTGGAGCTTGACTTATCTTCCGGACCGGACTCCATGGTGAGCTTCATACCCTGACGTTTCTCAGCTGTGCTATGGAGTTATCTTTTGTCTATATTCTATCTATTCCTCTCAAACATCAGTATAGTCTTGTGTTATCTTTTGTATATTCTGCTAGTTCGCCTGTTGACTTGTGACACTAGTTCCTGGCACAGACATAGTAGACTCTTATTTTGGGACTGTATATATATTGGATCACGATCATTTTTGGCTGCATGTATTAAAATTGGTAAATGCTTCCGCTTTTATTTAAATAAGCTAAGTGTAAAACTTTGGGAAATATGTGGGGTGGTATGTTAATAAGGAAAATCTCACTAATAAACAACTGTTGGCTTTCCTGACCCCGGTGTTGGGCGCCATCACGACCCGTGTGGGATTTTTGGGTCGTGACAATTTAATCATGAAGGAAGTTCATGGAACAATTGACAATCATTATGCTCAATTCCAAAGCTTCTACTCAATTGGTGAGAGTCTCGTTCTAATAATGTGTTATAAAACGATAAAAGAAGAAGAAGAGTATTGCAGAGAAAAGTATAGAGAGAATTCTTATTGATTTTGGGATCAATTACAATGGAATATGACCTTTCTATTTATAGAGAAAGAGTGACTTAGCCACCAAGTAAAATCTCTCTAAAATATAGACATTCACCTTAAATAAAACTCTATTTATAACAAAAGTAAAATTTTAAGTTTTAAAGGTTTGGATTGAACTTAAACATTGTTGGAATGATATCATAAGATTAAATATATGTTGTGGAATTGATTTAAACCAACCGAAAACAAAAAGATGTTGGTGAAAATAATTTGTCAGGATTTGCGAATAATTTACATTAAAGTCCCGACGATACGTAACTTGCGGGAAAAAAGGTTTTACCATTTGAGCTTATGATGATATGTAAAAACTAAAGAACAATTTGTTTCAAATTTATGTCACATTAATTTGCTCGAAAGTCCGAACGATAAATGAGAATTTGTGGCAAGACAAGACTTTATCCATCCATCATATCCAACAACACATGTAACGATCTATTATTAAGACTTACGACTAAGTTCTGACTTGCAAATTAATTTCGCAAACATTCACGTCCCGAATCTGGACCTGGACGTAACACGACATTCGGTGCATGACTACATGTGACCGAGCAAACTAATTGGTGGGATGAATCAACATGTAGTATCATAACATACTGAATACGGAAGGTAAACTAACACATGCTGATACACTGAAAGTATTAATGATATAAATCAAGTGCGGAAACACTAATATAAGTCTGAAACATATATGTATCCAACATTGATTAACATGAAAAGCTTGCGACTCTGTCTAACTGCTACTCTAGTCTATGAAGCCTCTAATGAAGTACTGAAAATACTGACTGTCTGTAAATACTAAAAGATTATAAAGTAATGATAATGCCCTGAAAGAACTAGGGCTTGCCAAATAGCTGGTACGAGGATCCTAGTGATTTTAATCGTCAACCTGTAAATCATTCCTGCAACGTGAGATGTAGGCCCCGGGCAAAAGGAACGTCAATACATTTGAATTGCACTAGTATGTAAAACAACTGAAATAAAGAACTATAAATGTTGAAACTAAAACTGAGATGATAACTAATAATTGAAATGATAACTGTTGAAACTGAAATGATAACTGATAACTAATAACTGTAATAATAACTTATAACTGAACTGAACAAAGGTGTAAGGATATGAATACTCCCTCTTCTGAATGATGAACCACCTGTTTATCTAAATAAACTACGGCCTCGGACCCAGTATATCTGTACACAAGCTACGACCTCTGATAGTGGGGATTTTGACTAGTTACTAGCACCTTTTTTCTTTTGTTTTACTTCAAAAATATCGATTTACGTTACCGAAACTAATGAAATTGGGCAAATTGCAGGAATGCTGGAAGTTTGGTCTCCCATGATGAAACCTGACTCAAAAAGGAGTGTTATGAAGCACAAGGCAATAAAGGGCGCAAAAGCAAAGAACTGTGGTCCGCAGAAGAAATTACGGACCACAGAATTCCATCTACGGCCGTAAACCAAGCAAAAGAACCCAACAGGATTTTGACAAATGTGCGAACCGCACATGAATTGTGAGGCCGCAAAATAGGATGTGCACTGACAAATGATTCCAAGTTCAGAGAGTGTGCAAAAGACCAAGTCCTGAAGCCTTGATGAAGTGCGGACCACAAAGGAATTATGCGGCCGCAGAAGATACTTCACAACCGCAACCCAAAAATGTGCAGCTGCAAAACCCGCTCTCCTGCAAACTGAAGAAATATGCGGACCGCACATGGAATTGTGCGGCCGCAGAACCTCTAGAGGGGCATTTTTGTCACTGAATTTTTGCCCACTATAAATAGACGAGTTTCACAATTTTAGGTAACGTTTTGAAGTTTTAAGCTACTATAGCCGTTAGTTTTTGCCATTTTAGGAAGTTTGTTATTATTTTAGTGTTTAAACATTATATTTTATCATTTTAATCTTTGATTATGAGTCTAATTAGATTTTCTTCTTTATTTTCTTCAACTCCCATTATGAGTAGCTAGATTCATACTAGGGTTGTGACCCAACCCTAGTGTGTAAACTTCATGGATATTTAATCTAATGCTTGTTTATGATTGGGTGTTGATTATTTAGCTCAGTCCATGCTTCAATTTTATAATTAATGGTTGCAAATATTGATTCATGCTTTTTGACTTAGGATGTGTTTAATTTTCCAATGTTTGGCTGGTTTAAATGTTTTCCTTATCAAGAGAAGGGTAAACATTTTCCAAAACTCCTTCTCAACCTTCCTCACCCTCACCAACCCACCCCACCTCCTCTCTCCAAAAAGGCTTTTTTTTTTCAATTGCAGTTTTTCCGTTACCACCCACTCTACTACCCCACTCTCACCCCCACCCCCCGCAAAAAAAAAAAAAAAATTTACCTTATTTTTTTTGCAATTTCAAATTTTTATTTTTTAATTTATTTTTTGGTTTTATTTTTTTTTATTTTTCAGTTTATAGGTTCAAAATTTTACAATTTCCAAAGTTATGAGTTCAGAGGTTTATGTGTTTGGAAGTTTACAGGTTTAGAAATTATAAAGTTTACGGGTTCGAAATTTTGCGGTTTCGAAAGTTTAGCGGTTTGGAAGTTTATGAAATTTGTGGGTTCGGAAGGTTGGTGGTTCGAAATTTTATGGCTTCGTGTTTATTATATCTAAGTTATTTATGAATACTCTTGAGAAGTCATTTTTCTTAATTTGCGTACCAAACACCGAAAAATGAATAGGATTACTACTTGTTTTCCAAGAAAATTTCCACGGAAAATATTTTCTGTTATACCAAACACACCCTTAGTCTCTACTTGAGAAAGAGGGACCTAGTCTAGAATAACCTGGCTAACAAGGAATTGGGCTAATTGAGAGTTTGATTAGCCTAATTGAAGGGTTTAATTGGAGATAGTAAGAACCCGACTTGAGCTCATATCAACTATTTTGTTTGATACACATTTGGACTTGAGAAAATCAAATTGGGCAAAATCAGTCTTTGACCGAGAGGTATTGAGTGGGTAATGTAGATTTGAGAGCTATAATACACCCAATCAACAAAGCAAGTATTAAAGTCTTTAACTCATTAGGCGAACACATAGGTGATGGTCACTTCCCTAGGCTTTTATACTATTTAGAAAAACACCAAAAACAATCGTTCATTTCTAGTTTATTTTACTTAACTCACAATTGTTAGAATAAATTTAGTTAATCCATTAAATTTATTCAAGTATATACTCTTAACACCCCTTATAACTCCCTGTGGATTCGGCTCCGACTCATAGTTGGATAATTTATATTACGTACGACCATATCATATCTCTTATCAATGTGTGTTGTGGATATCAACAGCCTTAGGCACAACTATACATATACATAACTACGGTCTCAAGCCCAAATAGAGGTGTTCAACATTCACGGATTTAAATTCAATACGTGATGCTGAAACACTGAATCATACTGAGTTACATGATACCACAATGTTGAATAGGGCTTGACTGAAACATGTATTCATGAACTAATTATGAAAACTGAAACTTCAACTGTTTTTGACATGGTGAGTAATCTAAGCTGAGACTCATGGGCATCAAACCTAGGTCTATGTTGATTATGCACTGAGCTCACAACATTCATAATGAAAGTCATGAACGAATTACGAATCTAGAGAATAGAAGTCCTGCAACTATTGAAGGAACTAAGCATAACTATATTTTTGAGGCAATTAGTAACGTTGTAAAAGAAATGTAGTGTAGGAAGAATCATTAACATTCCCAAACATAGAGAGTTAGCCTTGCATACCTTGACGCTGGCCCTTTTAAGCGTATCGCAATGTTCGTCACCTCTACGACAATATATATCAAGAGGAACCAATATTAGCACTACGACTCACGTTTTGGTAACTTAGGAATTTTATCAAACACCTTATGGGTATAAAGCCTCATAGCCCTCATTAATGGTGTTTTCTTCACCCAATTCTCATTCTACTACTTCTAGGTGATTCTACCATCCCAAATACATCTAACTAACACCATTTCTCATCACCCAAATGACTATAACAATCTTAAGTCAACAACCCAAAACCCTAGCATAGTTCATATGGTTCTATTTATCAAACCCTTCTGCTGTTCTCCCAAAAACTCATCAATTCATAGTTATAAGCGCTTAGGGAGTAGAAGAATTACCTTTTTGAAGTTCAATCCTCTTGAATTCAAGTTCTAGGGTTTATTTTCTCAACCATGGTGTTTGGATCGAATATCTAATGATTTGATGGGTTTGCTCATGTTAATAAGGCGCTGGATAATTGAAATTAACTCAGAATCATCATTAAAACTTACCTTGGATGATGGAGGGACCTTGGTGGAGTTAGGTTCTTGAGAGCTTCCCTTTCTAGAACATGAAACACTGGGTGCACTAATGACATTTCAGGGGGCAATTCCAGTCTATAAGCCACCTGTCCTATCCTTTGAGCTATCCGATACGACCCGACATACCTAGGGCTCAATTTCCCTTTCTTCCCAAACTGCATTACTCCCTTCATGGGAGATATCTTCAAGAACACCCAATCATCTACTTGAAACTCCAAATCCCTACGATGAACATCCGTATAGGATTTCTGGCGACTCTGAGCAGTTTTTATCCTCTCCTGAATGACTCTAACTTTTTCCATAGCCTGCTGCATGAGATTCGGCCCAAGCAATTCTGCAACTTCGAACCATCCAATCAGAGACCTACACCTTCTTCTGTACATTGCCTCAAATTGGGCCATCTGAATACTAGCATGGAAGCTGTTATTGTAAGAAAACTCTATAAGCGGAAAGTGATCATCCCAGCTACCCTTGAAATCTAAAACGCAAGCTCGTAACATATCTTCAAGTGTTTGAATAGTCCTTTCTGATTGACCGTCTGTCTGTGGGTGGAAAGTTGTGCTAAGATTTACCTGAGTACCCAAACCTTGCTGAAATTTCCTCCAAAAGTTAGCTGTGAACTGTGCCCCTCGATCTGAGATAGTAGAAACTAGAGTGCCATGGAGTCTGACTATTTTCTTGATATACAACTGAGTGTATTGTTCTACAGTATCAGTGGACTTGACTGGCAAGAAGTGAGCTGATTTCGTGAGTCGATCCACTATCACCCAAATTGAGTCAAACTTGCGCTGCGTGCGGGATAACCCTACCACAAAGTCCATATTGATCATCTCCCATTTCCACATTGGTATTTCCATAAGTTGCGTCAACCCACTGGGCCTCTGATGCTCGGCCTTCACTTGCTGACAATTCGTACACCTAGCCACAAAGTTCGCCACACCCCTCTTCATACCATTCCACCAATAAATCTCTTTGAGATCATGATAGATCTTTGTAGAAACTGGGTGTGCTCAATACCTGGAATTGTAAGCCTCTGCCATTACCCTTACCCGAAGATCATACATGTCTGGAACACATAGCCTCCCTTGGCACCGCAAAACACCGTCATCATTGCCGAGCAAAAAATCTGAGGTCTTTTGATTCAGGATTGCTTCTCTCAACTGTACCAATGCTGGATCTCTGAATTGCTTTTCCTTGACTTCTATTACAAGTATATTCTGCTCCATTACGCACCACGACATCCCGTTCGTCTGAGCTCGAAAGACAGATCCCCAGACTAGCCAACTGATAAACCTCCAGAGCCAAAGACCTCTAATCTACTTCCAAATGAGCCAAGCTACCCATGGACTTCCGACTAAGGGCGTCGGCCACCAAGAAACTGTGAATCTCTGTTGGGGTCGTCGGTCTAGGCCAATCCTTTACTGTTGTGATCTTTTGGGGATCAACTTGAATCCCTTCCCTTGAAACAACATGGCCAAAAAAGGTGACTGATTCTAGCCAAAACTCACATTTTGAAAACTTTGCATACAACTGGTGCTGATGAAGAGTCTGCAGAACTGCCCTGAGGTGATTATCATGATCTTCCTGACTCTACGAATAAACAAGGGTGTCGTCAATGAAGACAGTCACGAAGGAGTAAAGAAACGGTTTGGAAACCCTATTCATAAGATCCATAAAACATGTTGGGGCATTGGTTAGCCCAAAAGACATTACCAGAAATTTGAAGTGCCCATAACGGGTCTTGAAGGTGGTCTTAGAAATATTCTACTCCCTGATCTTCAACTGGTGATACCCGGACCGTAAATCAATCTTTGAGAAGAACTTAGCACCTTGCAACTGGTTGAACAAATCATCTATCCGAGGCAATGGGTATTTGTTTTTGATAGTGACCTTGTTGAGCTGCCGATAATCAATACACATCCGAAGCGATCCGTCTTTCTTTCTGACAAAAAGAACCGGTGCGCCCCAAGGCGAAACACTTGGCCGAATGAAACCCTTTTTTAATAGATCTTTCAATTGTTCTTTTAACTCTCTCAATTCTGCTGGCACCATTCGGTAGGGTGGAATAGATATTGGCTGCGTATCTGGCAATACATCAATCCCGCAACCGATCTATGTATCTGGTGGAATCCCAAGAAGCTCGTCCGAAAATACTTCAAGAAATTCATTCACAACAGGCACAGATTCGGGAGCAGGCACCTCTGAAGTGGTGTCCGCAACCCAGACCAGATGGTAGATGCATCCTTTTCTGATCATCTTTGAGGCCTTAAGGTAGGAAATAAGCCTACATCTTGGCACAACATTATTCCCTTTCCATTTAGTAGCTGGTTCCTTAGGAAACTCGAGCCTCATAATTCTAGTTCGGCAGTCGAGTTTAGCAAAGCATGAGTAGATCCAATCCATTCCCATGATAACATCAAAATACACCATTCCTAGCTCAATAAGATCGGCCGTGGTATCCCGACCACACACCGTGACAACACAATTCATATAGACTCGCGTGGCCATAATAGAATCACCAACCGGAGTCGACACAGAGAACGGCTCATGAAGTTGTTTGGGTTCTATCCCAAAATTTCAAGTGATAAGTGGAGTAACATAGGACAATGAAGACCCGGAATCAATAAGAGTATAAACATCATGCATTTGGACAGTCAGAAAACCTGTGACGACATTTGGGGAAGCCTCCGCACTCTGGCGACCACTCAAAGAATAGAATCGACTGGGTCCCCCTTGACCCCGTGCTCCACCCCTAGCTGCACCGTGACCTGCTGGAGCTGGAGGGCGTGCTAAAGATGTAGCGGCTGAAGAGCTGGATGGCTGAGCAGTACCCCTACCCGTGCCTTGACTGGGTGTGCAGCAGTCTTGGTGGATATGGCCTCTCTCTCCGCATCTATAGCACACCGGTATATCCAAGTACCAAGGCTCAAAATGAAACCTCCCACACTTAGGGCATGTGGCCCTCCGCTTCTGCTGGAACCTTCCACGTAAACCACCTGACTGATGGAACCTCTTGCTATCTGGACCTGGTCCAAAGAGACCTCCCTACTGATAACTGTGCCTTGGCGACGCGGCACTGGCTGAGGACTACGCATAGGACTGGGATAGCCCTAATGACCCTCTCCCAAGGGCTGATCTCCCACCTGCAACTGAACTCCCAGGGTTGCCCACTGACCGGGCCCTACTACCACTCTTTCTCTCCATCCTTATCTTCAGATTCCGAGCCTCTGCAGCTTGGGCGAATCCCACGATCTTCCCATAATTCATATTTGAATGCAAGGAAGCTGTAGCAGCTTCATTAACAACCAATAGACCAAGGCCCTGAACAAACCGTCGAACCCTGGCCTCCATAGTCGGCATCATATGGATGTCATATTTGGACAGGTGCACGAACTCCATGTGGTACTCCCACACACTCATGTTGCCCTGCTTAAGAACCTCAAACTCCGCAGCACGGGATGCCATAGCCTCGGCAGGCAAGAAATGATGCATGAAGGCATCAACAAACTCATCCCACTTCGTCGGAGGGCTCCCCTCCCCACGGGAACCCTCCCACATCTCAAACCACGAATACACCGCTCCCTTTAGCCTATAGGAAGCCAACACAACCCCCTCTGTCTCTGTAGCCTTCATAACCCAGAGAGTCTTGTACATTTCATCTATAAAGTCCTGAGGATCTGCCTCTGGGTTGGTGCATGTGAACTCTGGAGGGGCTAACCGCAGAAACTGGTTGACTCTGGAACGTGAAGAATCCCCTTGCTCCCTAGAGGACGCAGGGGCAACATGAGATTCTCGGCCTGGGAGGCCACTAGCTGAGTCAACATCTGAATAGCTCCTCTGAGGTCCCCATCAAAAATACCGGGACCGGAAGCTGGGGCTGAGGTGGGATAAGGAACGTTAGCAGGGGGGATTTCAGCACCCTCCGCTGGAGTAGGAACAGGGATAGTCTGGCCTGGAGTGGAGGAGTCGAGCTGGTTTGTGGCTGGGGAATCATTCACACATGCACCACCAAAACCGAGGAACGAGACCGGCGCCCAACCAGATGATCTCGGTCAATCGGACCTGGATTGCCTTTCCTGCCCAATGCGTTACCCCGTGTTTAAAATATACATTATTCCACATGAATTAGCAACTTCGAGTTTAAGCGTGAATTTACCATTTGAGTTCATTTAATCCTTTATCCTTTCAACATTTGGTAATCACAAAACATACAATAATTCTGATTCGGACCATGATTACTAGTAAACACAATTAGTGCCCAAAATACATATATGTACAACCCACATTATGTCTATGGAGCCTCTAAGAGTACTAAGAGTTTACACAATACTCGCCGGCAACAAGGCCCCGACTATACTTTAGAAGACATAACATATACAAAAGAGATGATATAGACTACACACGGCCCCGAGAAGAAATGGGACTCACTGGATCTGCTGAAGGAATGGAAGGGAGGCACCACTATCGGCGGTCTGAGCTACCTGCTGTGGAACCACCTACATCTATATAAAAGATGTAGCGTCCCCGGCAAAAGGGACGTTAGTACCTTTGAATAGTACTAGTATGTATGAACAAAGTTTATTCTAAGTAAAATCAAATAGTACATAATTGGAAGACAGTCAGGGTAACCACACAAGTACCACATAGATATATAGAAAATCACAAATGAATATTCCACAGTTACTCATTTCAATTGTTCATCTGTTGCGTCGCGTAACCCGATCCCACCGTACATTCATTTTCACCCTTAATACTTCGTATTGCAGCGTGCAACACGATCCCACGGTACAATCACATTTCAACCTTATTACTTCGTGTTGCGGCGCACAACACGATCCCACTATATAATCATATTTGATAGTAAAACAATTATATCACATGGATCTTCATAATCAAGAACATAAGTTCATATCAACCAACAACTATATGAAGTTAAGGCACAATAATCCACAGTTTCTTTTCATCATTTACTACACTCAGCCCTTAGCAATTAGATACATTCCCATATTAGGGTACGTTAACATTCTTTCATTTAGTAGCACATATTGCCATATTGACATATTCAAACATTTAACGAACCTTACACATGATAGGATAAGCACAACGAATCACCCTTCACAATCACAATTAGCATGGTAATCGACTAAGAAAATCAGAGAATGAAATCTTACACCTCGACACAGCAGGACGATCAATTCACATATGACCAAGCAAGAATTTCATACCGTGTGCTCGGACACCTACAAGATGACTCTACAAAGATTAAAGTTAGCCATACATACCTTGAATCAGAATTCCCCTTTAATTTTTTTTATCACAAATCACCGGACCGTCTAGCACCGTCAATCTATTCCACAATGTGACATATTTCACTTAGAATTAGGAACCATAAACATAACTAGAACTCATTTAGGCATTTTATCGAACACTATGTGACCCCTTAGATTACTTACTCCTTTTTGTGAATAATTACCCAAACTCATTTCCCTTTACTAGATTAGGGAGTTTAACTTACATGCATGCAAGGTATCGGCTTTTATCTCCAAGAATCAATTTATGTGTTCTACCCTTTTTAGCCAAAATCTGAGAATTAAAAGGAAATGGGGTGGGGAATCACCTTTTAGAGTGAAGAAGATGATAATTACTCAATAACTTCTAGGCCCGAGTAATAGTGAAGAATCAATTTTGGGTGAAGATGGAACCTTCTCTCTCAAGAACTCTCTCTTCCCTCTCTCTATTTTGTTCAGGAAATCATTAAAATGGAAGGGGGTAAGTGTTTTAATGAACTGAGGGTCGGGTATAAAAATTAGAATTTTAAAAGTCCCGAAGCAGAAATGTGATCAGGAATGCGGTTGCATTCCTACTATGCGGTCCGCATTCCTGTCGCATAAATGGCCCTCAAATGGGCCAAAAAGAAATCGGACTTCCCAGTTATGCGACCACAATGCGGTCTGCATACCTGGTATGCGATCGCATAGTGCGTCGCATAACCTCCTCCGCAAAAATGGAGGTGCAAGAATGCGTCAGCTATGCGGTCCGCATTCCTAAAATGTGATCGCTTAGGCCGCATAGTTGTCCTCAAATTGGACAGCAGACTGTTCATGTATGCGACCACTATGCGGTTTGCATACCTGTTATACGATCGCATAATGCGTCGTATAACAACACAACTCTGGAAAATTTTATCTTTTAAGTCGCGGGATACTTTTTACTCAGAAAGGGTCCGTTTTAAAAATTTCTTCAGTTATAACAACACGGGGACCTATTTGGGCATTATTTTTAGCCATGAAATTTTAAAGGTCTGTACACTATGGAAGTCTTTAATTTCAAAAGGGAATCAAGGAGAGCCTATAATCACTTCACAAGTCGAGCTAACTCAAAATTTTGCATAGAAAACACTTGGGGCAAGTTCTACACTTTCTAACACGGCACTCGGGATATGCAATTCAAGCCTCACCTCTCAAGCCATAGGATTGTTAAATAGCATAGAGTCTAGGGCCCACAACAACCTTGGTTTAGATTGAAAACTCACCTATGGATACAAACACCACTTGATGACAGTTTTAGCCAACTCAAGACTCTATGGGTCACACTTAGAGCTAAACTCGACTACAATTTGTCTCTAACCATGAGGTCAAAGGTAAATATGTTGGTGCCAAGTGAAGCTTACTCGAGTCACATTTATCCATTATTACCAAAATAAAGGAAAAACAAATACAAAACAAAAAAAGGACTCAATTCCTTAAGAAGGTCGTCACACCGTCCGTCGTAGGGAAGAGACACCCGGTTCACACAATTTCCACCCTTGGAAATAACAGTGGCCTTAAGAAAACCAAGGGCTTATTGATAACGAAAAATTAAAGAAGAAGATATAAGTTCAAAATGAAGTTACTAAAAGAAATAAGAAGCTAAACTATAAAGGAAAACAATAAAGAAGTTATACAATAGAAATGCGGAGAGTAGAAATGAATATGTACAATAGGGGGTTAAGACAAATATACGTCAAAAGGGGAATGAATATATATACATGAGAACAGAGACTTTATATATACATTCCAAAGATAAAACAAACCAAAAGTATGAAAATATAAATAAAGAAAAGGAAAGCAGTATTAGGAGTTATTACAAACCAAAATATCTAAATGTATGAATCACCAAATCATCTATAGAGGTCACCCCCTCCAATAAATATTAGCATTGCCCTCAATGGTAAATGCAAAAATATAGAATAGGGAAAGGGTGAGAGAGTAAGAGATAACTACCTAGGGTGCCTCAGTCTGCATGGGGGTCCGATCAGCTGTGGAGGAAGGATCAGTAGCAGCCACTAGAGCAGGGTCCTGTGGCTGGGAAGAGGCCTCTACCACTGGATCATCGAGATGGATCTCCATGTCATCAGTCCGGGGAATGGCTCTTCTCTGCACTGGGGCTGAGGTGATCTTATGCTCTAGGACCTGTGCTGTCTGATCTGCAGGGGTAGGATCTCCTATCAATAGATCAAGGGGGATGTCCCTCAGTGCTGTGAACTTGGATACCTCCCTTGTCAGCTCAGCCTTGGTCTTTTGTGTCTTCACCTAAATATTTTTCATCTCATCCTGACTTTTATTCATTTTCTTCATAGCCTTCCCTAGAGAATGTATATCCTTCCTATGTGTGTCCAAGGTCTCCAACATATTCTTCTGGTTATCAACCAAGCTCTTCAAGGTCTCCTCCAATGTTGGAGGCAACTGAATCTGTGCTGGAGCTGATTGGGCTGCAACGGCAGTGGACAAGTCAGTTAGCTTTGAAGAAGCTACCTACAACCAGTTATTGATACCAGCCAATGTCTGAGACACCCTCAGAGCAGTCTGAGGGTATGTGGAGGAGGTGGGCACGGATACAGGAATGGCAGTAGAAGGACCACAGGAAGGCTCCAGGATGGAGGTAGTAGATGAACCCTCTGCAGCAGTAGAAGGCTCAGCAGAAGTAGAAGTTGTGGCTTTTCTCTTGGCCTTTGGGTTGTCTGGGCCTTTCAAGTTGTACCAGGAGAATGGCAATTTCGTCTTCACTTTCTGATCAATTTCCCTTCCCTCAACTCCCTGGTCCTGGAAGTACATAGTGAGGAAATTTAGGAAAGGATATGAGAGCTCATTCTTCTGGATTGTCCTGGTGATCTCCCTTGCCATGGTATTCCCGATGTTGATCGGGAACCCTGCTATAAAGGCCCCCACAATAAGAGCACGGGAAAGTGGCATGTCACAGTCATGCAAGGTGGGGTCTATCCTGCTGCATACAAATGTCGCCCAACCTCAAAACTCAAGGTGTTTCTGAAGATAGTAGCTCCTGCTATCAGCCACGCCGGAGTAGTACTAGGAATAGCAATCACGGAGGCCAACCACGGGTGAGCTAAATCACCTAAATCCACCTTTTCCAAGTAAAGGGCTTCATCTTCATGGTTGGAACCAGAATAGTCATTGAATGCCTCACCATTGAATAACACTTTCTTGTTTCGAACTTTGGTCAGGTATGTGCCCTTTTTGATGTGAGAAACATTGGCGTAGAATTCTTTGACCACAAATTCATTGGCCTTAGCAACGTTGTGTGAAGAATTTCCTCCCTATCCTCTCGTTGAACCTCCTTTTGACGTTTGCGTTGTGGAGAAGAAGGTCCCTCTCAACAAAATCTCTCTCCAAAACAAGTGATCTCTGAGGCCACCAGTCTTTGAAGTTGTGATAAACTGGTTCAGAGACAAACCAATCCTACCACACTGTTGGATTTGTGGTCATGAGTAGCCCTCCTGCCTGTACTTGGGTGTCACCACCCCTGCCATCATCTGGGTATCATCAGAACTATGAGTATCATCAGAAGTATCAATATTAATTGAGGCATGTGTGGTGGATAGAACTGCTGCCCCGGTGTCTTGAGGAGGTGAAGAGTCACTAGATAAACCTAGGCTATCTGAAGATCTTGATGTTGTAGGCTCGTTGACAAGACGCCTAGGTTGAGATTGAGCCTCTACCCGGGGTGCACCATTGTCCCCCTCTAAAACCTCCCGTAAGAGGACATATTCATAGGACTCTGATGGGTCGGGAGTTGGCCTCCAGAGTGATGCTTTGTTCCCTATCAGATTTTTGGGCCTAGGGGTGTTGCCGGTTGTTTACCCCTACCACGACCCCTAGAAGAATCACCACATCCGGGTTGTTTGTTTGAGGTACCTCGTGAGCAAACCATTGTCTGCAAACATGCCAATGAAGATCGTTAGTACATGGTACACAAGTATTCAGTTGAAGCACAGAGGTAAATGATGCAGAGGATCAGAATCAGTTGTAGACAGACAAGTTCGCCGTTAGCGGTAAAGTAATCGTTGCAACGGAAAGTCCTCTGCTGTCAGCGGAAAAATGACCGCTGTAGCAGAGTTGTGGGGATCAGAATACCCACTCTCTGATGTTGGAAACCACTTACCACAGAAAAATGGATGCGGCCGCAAAATTCATTACACTGTAGAGGAAAAACAAACGTGGTTGTGGAATCAATTGTACCATTCTCTGAATCTCAACTTTGCTGTCAGTGGAAAAGTGGCTGCTGCAGCAGAAAGCCAACCGTTGTCAGCGGAATTATGGTCGCTGCAGCGGAATTGTTCATTCAAAAAGTCCAAGCACATAACAATCCCCTGACCGCGGATTTCTGGTCCGCTGCAGTGGAATTCAGTAAAAATGAGCACTGACAGCTTGTTCAAGAACTAGGTTTTAATCAATCATAACAAAATTAGACATGAAGTACTGGAGATTGATAACCCTAGACCCTATTAGGCAACAATAATACACTACCCATTGAATATAACCACTTGGTGAAACATGCTTAAGAATTAGGTCTATAATTACCCCATTTAAGAAAAAAAATTAAGAAGAAAAAAATAAAAAGATAAAAATATACAATTAAAATCAAGACTTTGAACATACCAGTGTTAGATTCTATGTAGGATGCTGACATTTTTAGAATATTGAAGCTTAGATGCACAGTGAGAGAGGCTATGAATTGTAAATAAGCTCTAGGATGTAAAAATGTGAAAATGATAAAAGAATGGGGTCCCCTATATTTATACTTAGAAACTGGGACCCCACCGACTTACCAAGAGCGGCAGCAGAATTCTATCGGTGACCGCGCTTTTTTCTTTTTGAAGAGCTGTGCATTGAACATTTCCGCTGTCAGCGAAATACTAATCGTTGCAGCAGAAGGGGACCGCTGACAACGAAATTTTGAATGCTGCACCGGAATAAACTTCATAGAGTTGTTATTTGTGTTCCATCCTTCCGCTACCGCGGAACTTAAACCGCCTCAACACAATTGCAATCGCTGACCGCAAATTTTTGAATGCGGCAGCGGTTTTGTCCAGCCTTAGACCATTTCCCAGAATGTGTTCCTGCACTGCATCAATCATGTCCTACACCAATCTCACAAGAAAGTTAGCTCAATAAAACCTAATCTAAGAAGAAGAGATGAAAAAGAAAGAAAAACCACTTAGGTTGCCTCCCAAGAAGCGCCTGATTTAACGTCGCGGCACGACGCATGCTACCATGATCAAGTGAATTTCATCAAAGCCACCACGTGGCTATCCTCAAATTTCCCCAAGTAGTTCTTGACCCCATGCCCATTCACACGAAATATTTCAACATTCTTGTTCTTTAGATCAAGGGAACCAAAAGGTGTGACCAACACCACTTCTAAGGGACCACTCCATTTGGATTTGAGCTTGCCCATAAAGAAACGCAACAGAGAGTTGAAGGGTAGTACCAAATCACCCACTTTGAATTCCCGTTCCTTGGCATACTTGTCATGCAAATACTTCATTCTCTCCTTATACAAAGAAGAGCTTGCATAGGTATGAAATCTAAACTCGTCAAGCTCATTGAGTTGATCAACACGAAGATTTGCAGCACTGTCCCAATCCAAATTCAACTTCTTCAAGGCCCATAATGCATTGTGCTCCAGCTCAATCGGCAAGTGGCATGCTTTACCATACACCAACCGGTACGGGGACGTACCAATCGGTGTCTTGAATGCAGTCCTATATGCCCATAGTGTGTCATCAAGCTTTCTTGACCAATCGTTCCTATTGGCATTTACGGTTTTGGACAAGATGTTCATGATTTCCTGATTTGAGACTTCAACTTGCCCACTAGCTTGAGGACGGTAAGGAGTGGAAACTTTGTGATTTACCTCATACTTGGCAAGTAACGTATCAAAAGCCCTATTACAAAAATGAGATCCCACGTCACTTATGATTGTCTGAGGTGTCCCAAATCGTGTGAAAATGTTCTTCTTGAGAAAACCAACTACACTTTGGGCTTCATTATTGGGAAAATACACGGTCTCGACCCATTTAGAGACATAATACACCGCCACAAGAATGTAGGTATTAACACACGAACTAATGAAAGGGACCATGAAGTATATGCCCCACACATCAAATATATCAACTTCAAGGATCGTTATGAGAAGCATTCCATCCTTCTTTGATATGCCACCCGCTCTTTGACACTCGTCACATCTCTTCACCAATTCCCTTGCATCTTTGTACAAAGATGGCCAATAAAACCCACAACTCAAAACTTTAGAAGATGTCCTTTCCCCACCTTGATGACCACCGTAGGGCGAGGAATGACAAGAATCAAGAATGGTCATTTGTTCTTCCTCGGGGACACACCGGCGAATAACTCCATCATTGCAAATTTTTAACAAGCACGGCTTATCCCAATAGTAATCCAAGTTCCCCCGTCTAAGCTTCTTCCTTTGGATAGAAGAGAGCTCAGACGGGACAACAGCGGTGACAAGAAAGTTGGCGATGTCTGCAAACTAAGGCATGTCATGAAACGAGACCAAGAGGAGCTGCTCATCCGGAAAAGCATCATTAATTTCAAGACCATCTTTTGGCCTTCCTTGCTCCTCTAACCGGGACAAATGATCGATAACTTGATTTTTTCTCCCCTTTCTATCAACAATTTCAAGATCAAATTCCTGGAGCAACAAGACCCACCTCATAAGCCTAGCTTTGGAATCTTTCTTCGTCATCAAGTATCGGAGCGTCGCGTGATCGGTGTGAACAATTACCTTGGCGCCCATGAGATAGGGCCTAAATTTTTCCATTGCAAATACAATCGCCAACAATTCCTTTTCCGTAATGTTATATTTAACCTGGGCATCGTTCATGGTTTTGCTTGCGTAATAGACGAGATGAAATATTTTGTTCACCCGTTGCCCCAAGACCGCTCCCACCGCCACGTCACTTGAGTCACACATAATCTCAAAGGGAGAGCTCCAATTTGGTGTGGTGATGATAGGAGTGGTAGTTAACTTGTACTTCAACAACTCAAAGACTTTCATACATTCCTCATTGAACTCAAACTTGGCATCCTTCTCCAATAACTTGCATAGGGGGTTTACCACTTTGGAAAAATCTTTAATGAATCGCCGATAAAATCCCGCATGCCCAAGGAAACTTTGGACTCCATTGACGGAAGTCGGAGGAGGTAACTTGGATATAAATTCGATCTTGGCTTTATCCACTTCAATGGCATTTTTTGAGATTTTATGGTCGAGGACAATGCTCTCCTTGACCATGAAATGGCATTTTTCCCAATTCAGCACAAGATTAGTTTCTTCACACCTGACGAGAACTTTATCAAGATTTTTCTAACACTCCTCAAATGAGTCCCCAACCACACTGAAGTCGTCCATGAAGACTTCAAGGAAGTCCTCCACCATGTCCGTGAATATTTTCATCATGTACCGCTGAAATGTTGTGGGTGCATTGCACAATCCGAATGGCATTCTAGAGAAGGCAAAGTTCCCATATAGGCAGGTGAAGGTTGTTTTCTCCTGATCTTCTGGGCTATGAGAATCTGGTTGTAGCCTGAATACCTATCCAAGAAACAATAGAAGGCCCACCCAGAAAGTCTATCAGGCACCTGGTCCAAAAATTGCAATGGAAAGTGATCCTTTCGGGTCACCTTGTTCAGCTTCCTGTAATCCATACAAACCCTCCAGCCAGTCACAGTTCGAGTGGGAATCAGCTCATTCTTTTCATTCCTCACCACGTTCATACCACCCTTTTTTGGAACACCTGCACTGGTTAATTCAAAGCACTGTCAATGATTGGATAAATAACCCCAACATCAATCCATTTGATTATCTCCTTTTTGACCACCTCTTGCATCACCTCGTTCAACCTCCGCTGATGTTCCACGGACGGTTTTGCATCATCTTCAGAATATTTTTGTGCATGAAAAAGGCGAAGCTTATGCCCCGAATATCAACTCCATCTAATTGCTTTCTTTCTCCTTTGGAGCACTTCAAGAGTTGATTCTACCTACACTTGGGTTAAGCAAGAAGAAAGTATAACAAGTAAAGTACAAGCAGGGTCCAAGAATTCATACTTGAGGTGTGGTGGAAGAGGCTTTAACTCCAAGGTTGGTGGCTCCTCGATTGAGGGCTTTGTCGATGGAGTCTTCTGATTTTCCAAATCCAAAGATAGTTTGCGGGGTCCATAAGAATAAGCACTCATGCCTTGCAATGCATTAGTACACTCCACCTAACCATCTGTCACCACATCCTCATGATTCAATAAGACCGCTTCCATGGGATCCTCCATGTTGATCATTGATCTTGTATCATAATTTATCGCCTCAGCAACTAGGTCCACAAAAGAGCACGCCTTCGTACTATTTGGCTGCCGTATTGATTTGCATACATGGAAAACGACATTTTCATCACCCACCCTGAAGGTGAGCTCACCGACCTCCACATCTACCAAAGCCTTCCTCGTTGCTAGGAAAGGCCTGCCCAAGATAATCGGCAGCTCATAGTCGACTTCACAATCCAATATCACAGAATCCACTAGCAAGATGAATTTGTCGACCCGCACCAAAACATCATCAATGATACCCAAGGGTCGCTTCATAGTTCTATCCGCCATTTGAAGCCGCATCGAAGTTGCTCTCGGTTGGCCAATTCCCAAGGTTTTAAAGACAGAATCAGGCATCAAATTGATACTAGAACCCAAGTCACATACTGTCTTTGCAAAGTCCGTACTACCAACTGTGCAAAGGATAGTGAATGCTCCGGGATCCTCTAGTTTGGGTTCCATTGAGTGCACAATTGGACTCACTTGGTGGGTTATCTTGATTCTTTTGCACTCCATGGATCTCTTCTTTGTCACCAAGTCGTTCATAAACTTGGTGTACCTGGTCATTTGTTCAAGAGCCTCAACTAATGGTTCGTTGATAGACAAACTCTTCATAATTTCTATGAACTTTATGAACTGATTCTCATTCTTCTGCTCAGCCAACCTTTGAGGATAAGGAGGAGGAGACCTAGGCAATGGAGCCTTGGCTTTTGGCACAACCAGCTCGGGTATGTAAATTACGTGTTCCCTAGACGGGTTCACGTCATTTTGTAATTCCTTCTCATTGTCATCGATGTCAATCCTCACGTCACAATTTATTGGCTCTTTTGCACTCCATGGATCTCTTCTTTGTCACCAAGTCTTTCATAAACTTGATGTACCCGGTCATTTTTTCAAGAGCCTCAACTAATGGTACGTTGATAGACAAACTCTTCATAATTTCTATGAACTTTATGAACTGATTCTCATTCTTCTGCTCAGCCAACCTTTGAGGATAAGGAGGAGGAGGCCTAGGCAATAGAGCCTTAGCTTTTGGCACAACCAGCTCGGTTATGTCAATTACGTGTTCCCTAGACGGGTTCACGTCATTTTGTGATTCCTTCTCATTGTCATCAATGTCAATCCTCACGTCACAATTTATTGGCTCTTCAATCACTTGTTCAACCTCAATAGGAACCTCATCTTGTTGCATATCATCATCATCACTAACAATCCTCTTTTGCTTGTAATAACTAGCCTCACCACCTCGACCACTCCTTCTGTTTCACCGCCATTGCATGTCTGGTATTGTTGGTGTTCCCACCCTTTGGGTTCACTAACGTGTCACTAGGTAGTGCCCTTGGGGCGAGCATTCAAAGCTTGTGATATTTGTCCCATTTGGACCTCAAGATTGCGGATGGAGGTAGTGTGGGAGGCAATTTGAGCATCCTAATCCGCATTCTGCTCCATCATCTGTTTAAACATATGCTCAATTCGTCCTATATCATTGCTTGACGAACTTGGACCTTGGAATTGATAGGGGATAGATTGTTGGGTTGTTGATACATCGGGGACCTTTGAAAGCCCGACCCCCGGTTACCATTTCCACCCCAATTGCTATTGTTTTTTCCATTCCAATTGTTGTTGTTGCCTCCCCATTGTTGATAGTTGTTCCCCCAGTTCCTAGAGTTGTTATTGTAATTCCAGTTTCCTTTCCCTTGACTATTCCAATTTTGGTTGTTCCCTTGATATCTCCATTGTATATTAGAAGAATTGTTCCTTTTCCCTTGAAAATTGTTTGCATACATCACATCCTCATTTTGTTCATCATAAGAGTCTTTATTGTTGTATCCACTCACACCTTGCTCACTTTGATCATTGTTTCTTTGCATTTGATTGCTACGTTGTCTTTGCTTGTTGACCAAAAGATTGACCCCTTCCATAGCATGCACTTGCTTTGGCCCTTGGATTTGTTGAACTTGCGCCTTACCAAGTTGATTCATGGTATTTGTTAGCTCAGCAATGGCCTGTCCATGGTCTTGAAGTTCTTTATGAAGATTTATCACACTTGGGTCACCTTGGGGAACATTAGCCCGACTTTGCCATGCTGACAAAGTGTCATCCATTTCATCCAGAATATCATAGGATTCATTATAAGATAGATTCATGAAATTAACCTCGGCTAATTGGTTGACTACACACTGATTGGTCGTATTGATGCCCCAGTAGAATGTTTGTTGTATCATGGCCTTGGTCATGTCATTATTGGGGAATTCTTTGACCATTGTTCTGTAGCGCTCCCAAATCTCGTGAAGGGGCTCATTCGGTTCCTGCTTAAATGCCAATATCTCATCTCTCAAAGCTGCCATGTGTCTGGGAGAGAAAAACTTGGCAATGAACTTATCCACCAACTCATCCCATGTAGAGATAGAATGGTGGGGAGTCGTTCAAGCCAATCCAGTGCTTTCCCTCGGAAATAGAAAGAAACTAATCTGAGCCTCAAGGCATCCTCTAATACGCTGGTTTGCTTACTCCCCCAACAAGTGTCCACAAATCCTTTTAAGTGTTTGTAGGCATTCTTATGGGGAGTACCCGTGAAATAACCTCGTTGCTCCAGAAGTGTTATAATGACATTAGTGATTTGAAAATTCCCCCCCCCCCCTAGATTCTAGGTGGGACAATTTCATTGGCATATCCCTCATTCGGAAGCACTCGAGGAACTACTGTTGGAGGTGCCGGGGGAGGGTCTGGAATATTATCATTGGCATTGGCCTGGCGGCCTCGTCTTTGAGCTTGAGGTACTAGAGGCACCTCATCTTCCCCTTTATCATCTACCTCCTCCCCCGGTAAAACATTTCCCAGAGGATCAGTCATGTGTACCTGTAGCGATTGAAACACACAAATTAATAAAATAGAAGGAAAGAAAAACAATCTACACAACTAATCTAATAGATAGCCAACACCATTTTAAATCCCTGTCAACGGCACCAAAAAGTGATCGAAGCCCACCTACACCGCTACAGAATGGAAAGGCAAGGTCGATGTAGCTTTTACCCGATAGGATCGGGATCAAAATCCACAGGGAGTGAGATGATTGGAGTCGAGTTTCTATCCGATTTAGAAGTGTGTATTGTTCTTAATTACTCTTCTAAAAATGGGTTGTTTTGATTATATACTAAGTTTAATGTTAAAGATTACTGTTATCAAGCTAGCTACAATATCTTTGTGGGATGTTGTCATGTATTTAAATGCACTAGGGACGCATCTTGCCCCTAGGAGAGTACCTAACGGGATCTAAAATCTAGGATAAACTTGTGGGTCATGGGCTCGTGATATAACCTCATAATAATTTACTCACAATAATTGACTTTGCCCGAATTGGCTTCCTCAAGGCAAATTGGGTGTTTCAACAAAGAAAATGAAATGGAGTCGGGTATTACTATATCTAGTTTCTACCCTTTAATTAGGGCTATCAATCTCTTGAATTCACCCCAATTCCTTGTTAGCCTATGTCGTGCCCCTTTTTTTCCTCGCGGAATGGGGTTTCGACATTTTGGGACAACTCATTTCCTTTTGGGAAGGGGTATGGAATTTGAAGATCTCCACCTAACGGATTAAGGTGCGTTAGGGTACCTAAAGCAAATAACTCATAAACTGGTTTACATTCGAAATTACCTTGAGGGGAAGGTGTTAGGCACCCCTCGAGGTCCACAACGGTGGGTCCCGTCCAAACTCAATTTAAGTGAATTAGTATTTAAAGGAAAATGAAACAAACATATAGAAATTACTTTAAAACCAAAATTAAAAGGGGTCCTAGGTTTATTAGCCTATAGGATCACTTCTATGCAATACTCGGTAACCTTCGTCAAATTGAGGTGTTACATGTAGCATTAGCGCACAGATCATCATCTCCTTTACTACCCAAGTACCCTTCTCTTAATTATAATCTAAGCGTTCTAATAGTGTCGAGTACATACCCTATGCGTGCATTACCCGTCCTTTACCTATGGCCCTGGAGGTGCTTAGGGTCTCTATGTAATGTGGTTCTAGACTCACCTATGGTGCTTAAAAGGAGAAAACTAGGTGTCAAACAAAAGAAAATAGGACTATCACATAAGGAACAATTAAAGGGCTCATATTTACCTCCACAAATAAACAAACAATTGCACGCCTCAACCAACAGTTTTTAAGCGACTTAAAATCCTATAGCAGGATATCTAGATGAGCACAAAGCAGAATATGCAACATTTTATTAAGATGAGGCAGTGAATACCTAATCAGTTTGCCTACTGATTTTATTACCTACTGGATCTAGGCGGTTTGTAGGTAGTCAAACAAACACAGTTTTAAACTTCAGAACTTTAATCAACCTGCAGGTCCGCCTAGGTGATAACTGGACAGGATCCTATAGACATAGTACCTAAGCGTGAATCAGACCATAATAATAAACTAGCGATTGACTTATAACAGGAAGATTTTTATCTGTTTAGGCCCTATAGGCATGTTGTCTATGCACTGAAAATGATCACAAGCATTACTTCAAGACATATAAACACATAAATTGATTTTACTTATTTATCTCTACAAAAATGATATCTAAGTGTCAAATTATTTTTATACTTATTCCTTATAGGCATGACGGCTAAGTGTTCATGCTGATTTCAAATATGATTTCCTAAGGACATGATATCTATGTGAGCAGAATGTTATACGAGTTTGATAATTCCCAAAGAAGATCCTAGAGGCATGGTTTCTAATGCACATTGAGACTTGAATATATGCATGAACATGAATTTTGATACAGAATTAATAAACGTCCCATAACAGGATTTCTAGGATGTAAAGTGGAAATTCACGACAAATAATGAGATAAGTCCTATAGGCATGATTTCTAATGCATATAAACAATCACAACAATCCTATAGGCATGATTTCAAATGCGTATAAATAATCACAACAATCCTATAGGCATGATTTCTACCCGATTCCAACAAAGATATATAAAAATCCCTCCCAACTTTACTAATATCACGACCCCAGTTCGCCTTCGGTGATCATGTCGTGATGGAACCTAGTCCCTATAACTAGGTAAGCCTAGCAATGCGGAATGTCAACATAACTTGAGGAATAATAAAGTAAAAACTGAACAATCTAAAAGAAAGACTGTATATAAATGCCACTTGGCATATACAACCCAAAATAATACAGGAGTCTACAATATCACCCCAAAACCCGGAAACTCACGGGAACCACAAGCTAAAAGAAATATAATACACTGCTCTAACTCCAGAATGTCTACACAACTATAAGAAAGGAAAAACTTTTCACAAAAGCTGGAATAAGATAGAGACTCCTGGTCTGCGGACGCAGCAGATGTACCTCGAAGTCTCTGCTGGATCTCTCAACCTCGGGGATAGGGCGCCTGAGTGGAGGTACCTAGATCTGCACATGAAAAACATGCGCAGGAAAGGGCATGAGTACACCACAGCGGTACTCTCTGCTGGATCTCTCAACCTTGGTAGTGACGAGGAAAGTCAGGGCCGCACTGAGGTTAAACAATATAATAGGGATTTACAGTATGAAAATAGACATTAATAGTGAATACAACAGTGAAGTAAGACAAGTCAAACAAGGCAATAAAAAAACACAAGAACGGAGTGACAACGAAGTACGAACAGCTCAACAACGATGGTAACAATGAGGATCTCCCAGGATACAGTCCTGTAGTCCTTTTCTCAAATGTCTAGGGGATCCCCCGGGATACCGTTCCGCAGCCCATCATATGTATATCCGAAGGATCTCCCGGGATACCTTCCCGTAGTCCAGCTATCAGTGTGCAGGGAGATCTCCCGGGATAACGTCCCGTAGTCCCAAAGTAAATATGCAGGGGGAATCTCCTACGATAACGTCCCGTAGTCCCAAAGTAAATATGCAGGGGGATATCCCGGGATAATATCCCGTAGTCCCAAAGTAAATATGCAGGGGGATCTCCCGGGATAACGTCCAGTAGTCCAAAAGTAAATATGCAGGGGGATCTCCCGGGCTCACGTCTCGTAGTCCCAAAGTAAATATGCAGGGGGATCTCCCAGGATACCATCCCGTAATCCCAAAGTAAATATTCAGGGGGATCTCCCGGGATACCGCCCCGTAGTCCCAAAGTAAATACGCAGTCACAACAAGAAGACATTCAAAAATAGAGAGCAAAAATACAAGGCAACAAGTAGTTCTAGCCTAACATGCTTCACGTAGTACAATTAAAGTAAATTAAGCAAATAGGCAATATAAGTCAACTAGGCATGCTTTTCTAAACTAACATAGGCTATAATTGCAAGTAGAATGAAGCAGGTAAGAAAGAAACTCAGTCTAAATATTTAAAATAAAATAGGATTTTCAACAATTAGCACAAGTACGCGCTCGTCACCTCACGTACAAGGCATTCAATTACCAAATATCACATCCTAAGGGGAAAGGTCCCCCACACAAGGTTAGACAAGCCACTTACCTCGCACCGACTCAAAATCAACTCGAAACCACACGTTTGCCACGAGTATCCGACTCCAAATGGCCCAAATCTATACAATTCAGTTACATATCATAAATAACATCTCATACAACTGATTTTTACTGTTTAATTCAAGCCAAGGCGCGAAATTAGGTAAAATGACCAAAACGCCCCTCGAGCCCACATCTCGAAATCGGGTAAAAGTTATATTTTCCGGACACCCATTCACTCACGGACTCATTCAACCTGAAACAATCGAAATCCGAAGCCAAAAACCCCATAAATTTTCAGAATTTTGGGTTGGGGAAATTTCATCAATTTCCTATGGTTTTTCCCCATTTTTGATAATTAAACTAAAGAAAACAACGGAGATTAAGGGTCTAACAATGAATTAGGATTAGAAAATGTTACCTATGATCCTTCTCTTCCCCACATAAAATCGCCAATTCTTGAGCCCTCACACGATTTGTATAATTATGAAATAAACTCTCAGATTTTTGGAATAAAACACACAGGGAATTCGCACATGCGGTTTCGATCACCGCACCTGCGAAAAAAGCATCGCAGGTGCGGAAATCACTTAAGTTACACTGGGGCCGCACCTGCGGTCGTTTGGTCGCGCCTGCGGTCCCGCACCTGCGGAACCCAGGTCGCACCTGCGACCACTGGTCAAATATCCCCTCTATCGCACCTGCGATCAAGCCCCACGCGCCTGCAAGTTCACACCTGCGGAAAATCCTTCGCAGGTGCGAAGACACCAGAAGAGGCCTGGCTCAGCAGTAGCTAAGTCCCAAATTTTCTCCCGTTAAGCATATGAAACAACCCCGAGGACCCCCGGACCTCAACCAAAACCACCAACCAACCTTAACACCTTATTTGAACTAGGTCGAGCATTAAAAACATGTCTCATAACATCAAAATCATCGATTATGCATAGGTTCAACCCTAGGAACTTAGGAAAATTCTAGAATTCACATCCAACGCCGAAACACGTCTAAACTCATCCGAACGACCTCAAATTTTGCACACACATCCCAAATGACATGACAGAACTACTGCAACTTTGGGAATTCCATTCCGACCCTCGGATCAAAAATTCACTATCGGGCTGGAAACTCCAAAAATTCAAACTTCGGCATTTCAAGCCTAAATGAGCTATGGACTTCCAAAATACATTCCGAACATGCTCCCAACCCCGAAATCACCTAACAGAGCTAACGAAACCATCGAATTTCTATTCCGAGGCCGTCTTCACACTGCTCCAACTACGGGAAACTTTTCAACATTTAAGCTCTCATTTAGGGACTAAGTGTCCCAAAACTCTCCGAAACTCAAAATCGAACGTCCCAACAATTCAATTTAGCAGAAATCGACTTGGGGAAAAAAATTAATATGGGATAGGGGCGTTAATTCTTTAGACGACCGACCGAGTCGTCACATCCTCCTACACTTAAAATTTGTTCATCCTCGAACGAGCATAAAGACATACCTGAAGTAGTGAAAAGATGAGGGTAACTGTTGCGCATATCCTGCTCGGTCTCCTAGGTCGCCTCCTCGGCCTGCTGACCCCGCCACTGAACCTTTACTGAAGCAATGTTCTTTGACCTAAGCTTTCTGACCTGCCTGTCCAATATAGCTACAGGCTCCTCAACATATGATAGATCCTTGTCCAACTGGACTGACTGAAATCCAAGACATGAGACGGGTCACCGTGATACCCTCGGAGCATCGAAACATGAAATACCGGATGAACTCCTGCCAAGCTAGGAGGTAAGGCAAGCTCATAAGCAACCTCCCCAACATGCCTCAATATCTCAAAAGGGCCAATAAACCTCGGACTCAACTTCCCTTTCTTCCCAAATCTCATAACGCCCTTCATAGGTGAAACCCGAAGCAGAACCTGCTCTCCGACCATATATGAAACATCACGAACCTTCTGGTCCGCGTAACTCTTCTGTCTGGACTGGGCTGTACGGAGTCTATCCTGAATCACCTTGACCTTCTCCAATGCATCCTGAACCAACTCTGTGCCCAATAGCCTGGCCTCACCCGGCTCAAACCAACCCACCGGAGATCTACACCTCCTACCATATAAAGCCTCATACGACGCCATGTGAATGCTCGATTGATAACTGTTGTTGTAAGCAAACTCCACCAATGGCAGGAACAGATCCCAAGACCCTCCAAACTCAATCACACACGCACGGAGCATATCCTCAAGAATCTAAATAGTGCGCTCGAACTGTCCGTCTGTCTCAGGGTGAAATGTTGTGCTCAACTCCACCCTGGTACCTAACTCCTGCTGAACGGCCCTCCAGAACATGAAGTGAACTGAGTACCTCTGTCCGAGATAATAGAAATTGGAATACCATGCAGACGAACGATCTCCCGAATATAAATCTCCGCCAACCGCTCCGATGAATAAGTAGTCAGTACCGAAATGAAATGGGCTGATTTGGTCAGCCGATCCACAATCACCCAAATAGCATCATGCTTCCTCAAAGTCCGAGGAATTCTAACCACAAAGTCCATGGTGATCCGCTCCCACTTCCACTCTGGAGCTCGATCTGCTGAAGTAACCCTCCCGATCTCTGATGCTCACATTTGACCTGATGACAGTTGAGACACTTGGCTACAAACTCTGCTATATCCTTCTTCATTGTTCGCCACCAATAGTGCAGCCTCAAATCCTGATACATCTTCACAGCACCTGGGTGGATGGAATACCGCGAACTATGGGCCTCTGCTAAAATCAACTCCCGAAGCCCATCAACATTGGGCACACAAATCCGACCCTGCATCCTCAATACCCCATCATCTCCAATGATCACATCTCTGGCATCACCGTGCTGGACTGTGTCCTTGAGGACAAGTAAATGAGGACCATCGTACTGTCGCTCCCTGATACGGTCGAATAAGGAAGACCGAGAAACCACACAAGCTAATACCCGGCAAGGCTCAGAAAGATCCAATCTCACGAACTGACTGGCTAAGGACTGAACATCTAAGGCTAGAGGCCTCTCGGCTGCATGAAGGTATGCCAAACTCCCCAAACTCTCCGCCTGGCGACTCAAGGCGTCGGCCACCACATTGTCCTTCCCCGAGTGGTATAATATAGTGATGTCATAGTCCTTTAGCAACTCTAATCATCTACGCTGGCGCAAATTTAGATCCTTCTGCCTGAATATATGCTGCAAACTCCGGTGGTCAGTATAAATATCACAAGGCGTACCGTACAAATAATGACGCCAAATCTTCAAGGCATGAACAATGGCAGCTAACTCAAGGTCATGGACAGGGTAATTCTTCTCATGTATCTTCAATTGTCTGGACGCGCAGGCAATCACCCTACTGTACTGCATCAACACCGCTCCAAGGCCAACTCCCGAGGCATCACAATAAACTGTATAAGAACCCGAACCAGTAGGCAATATCAAGATTAGGGATGTAGTCAAAGCTGTCTTGAGCTTCTGAAAGCTCGCCTCACACTCCTCTGTCCACTGAAATGGAGCATCCTTCTGGGTCAATCTAGTCATTGGGGCTGCAATCGATGAAAATCCCTCCATAAAACGGCAGTAGTAACCTGCCAAGCCAAGGAAACTACGAATCTCTGTAACTGAGGACGGCCTGGTCCAACTCTGCACGGCCTCTACCTTCTTCGGATCCACTCGAATACCCTCACTCGATACCACGTGGCCTAAGAATGCCACAGAACTCAACCAAAACTCACATTTTGAGAACTTTGCATACAACTTCTTCTCTCTCAGGGTCTGAAGCACTGTCCTCAAGTGTTGCTCATGATCTTCCCGACTCCGGGAGTAAACAAGAATATCATCTATAAAAATAATGACGAACGATTCGAGATATGGCCTGAACACACTGTGCATCAAATGCATAAATGTTGCGGGGGCATTAGTCAGCCCGAATGACATAACTAGAAACTCGTAATGGCCATACCGAGTCCTGAAAGCAGTCTTCGGGATATCTGGCTCCCGAATCTTCAACTGATGGTAACCTGAGTGCAAATCAATCTTAGAAAATACATGTGCTCCCTGAAGCTGGTCAAATAAATCATCAATACGAGGCAAGGGATAACGATTCTTCACTGTAACCCTGTTTAACTGGCGATAATCAATACACATGCGCATAGAACCATCATTTTTCTTCACAAACAAGATTGGAGCACCCCAAGGTGAAACACTGGGTCGAATAAAACCCTTATCAAGCAATTCTTGTAATTGATCCTTCAACTCCTTCAACTCAGGAGGAGCCATACAGTACGGAGGAATGGAAATGGGTTGAGTGCCCGGCAACAATTCAATGTCAAAATCAATGTCTCTATCGGGCGACATGCCCGGAAGATCGGCTGGAAACACATCAGGATAATCCCGTACCACTGGAACTGAATTAACAAAAGGGGTATCAACACTGACATCTCTCACATAAGCTAAATACGTGGAACACCTCTTCTCAACCATACGATGAGCTCTAAGAAAAGAGATAACTCTACTGGGAGTGTGATATAAGGTACCACTCCACTCAACACGCGGAATACCTGGCATAGCCAGCGTCACGGTCTTGGCATGACAATCAAGAATAGCATAATGGGGCGACAACCAGTCCATACCCAAGATAATATGAAAATCCACCATATCGAGTAAACAATAAATCCGCACTGGTCTCAAAACCACGAATAGTAACCAAACACGACCGATAAACGCGGTCCACAACAAGAGAATCCCCCACAGGAGTAGAAACATAAACAACAGAACCCAAGGAATCTCGGGCTATACCCAAATGCAGAGCAAAATAAGAAGACACATAAGAATACGTGGAGCCTGGATCGAATAGAACCGATGCATCTCTGTGACAAACCAGTATAATACCTGTAATGACATAATCGGAGAAAACATCCTCGGTACGAGCAGGAATAGCATAATATCTGGCCTGGCCTCCCTCTCGAGGGCGACCTCTACCTCCCCGACCTCTGCCCCTAGCTGGCTGAGCAGATGGGGTAGCAACTGGAGCTGTGATCATGGCCTGAGAACCCTGCTGAGCATGTTGTGGCTGAAAAGCCTGTGAAGATGCACCCCTAATAAGTCTGGGGAAATCCCTAACCACATGGCGTGTATCTCCATACTCGAAACAAGCTCTGGGAGGACGTGGCAGCTAACTGGCTAGGGCCAGGTCTGCTAGACTGACCTCTGAAAGCACCCCGCGCAGGAGGCACGCTAGAAACTGGAGGTGTATAGTAAGGCTCCTGAAGCCTGGGTGGAGCTGGGGTATCGCTGGCTGCTGGAAGAGCTGAATGAACTGGGCGGACCATATAACCCGTACCATGTCGACCTGCTGCTTGGGTACGGGCACCAGAGTAGTGGCCCGACTCTCGAGACCTCTTGGCCTCTCTCTCCTCTCGCTCCCTAGCGAGCATAACCTCGATCCTCCTAGAAATGCTCACTACTTGCTGATAAGGAACGTCCATCTCCAACTCTCGAGCCATGCTAGATCTGATGGGTGGAATAAGACCCTCAATGAACAGGCGAACCCTCTCACGAACAGTAGCAACCAAAGCCGGTGCATGCCTAGCTAATCTGGTGTAACGGATGGCATACTCTGAAACTATCATAGCACCCTGGCTCAAATACTCAAACTCTGCGCTCCATGCGTCCTTGAGGCTCTGAGGAACAAACTCTCTCAGGAACATGTCTGAGAACTGGGTCCAGGTCAGTGAAGCAGCCTCGTCTGGACTGTCTAACTCATAGGTGCGCCACCAATCATAGACGGCTCCACGAAGCTGGAAGGTAGTAAAGGAAACCCCACTAGACCCGGCTATGCCCATAGTGCAAATAATACGGTGGCACTCCTCTAGAAACTCCAAGGCATCATCTGATGCTAGTCCACTGAATACCGGAGGGTCATACTTCTTGAACCTCTCAAGTCTCCGCTGCTCGTCCTCTGAAGCAGCTGACCCTTCCTCGGGCTGAACTAGTATTACAGACGGCATAGGAATGATCTCTGGGACCTACTCCACATGCACTCACTACTCAGGGGTGCGGGCGGCAGGAGTCTGCACTCCTCCCCCGGCCTGGGATGTGGCTGCAGCAAGGGGAAGCAACCTTGCCTGAGCCAGAGTGGTGTACATAGACATGAACTAAGCTAATGTCTCCTGAAGGGATGGAGTAATAGTGGCAGTAGGCGTGTCAGGTGTATGGACCTCGGCTGGATCTGCTGGTGGTACCTCGGCGGCAGCGAGAGCACCTGCGCGAGCTGCACCACGTGCACCTCCTCGGCCTCTACCTCGGCCCAAGCCTCTGACGGCTGCTGTAGGGGGCACGGGTGCTTGATCGTCCCGAGTATCACGTGTCCTCACCATCTGTGAGAGAATAGAAAATAGAGGTTTAGAATTGATTTCAAAAATATTGTACGACAAGGAAATAAATGAAGTGAAGATATTTCCTAAACAGTTACACAGCCTCTCGCAGATAAGTACAGACGTCTCTGTACCGATCAGCGAGACTCTAATAAGCCGGCCTATGTTCTGTGAATCCTATGAACCTAGAGCTCTAATACCAACTTGTCACGACCCCAGTTCGCCCTCCGTGAACATGTAATGATGGCACCTAATCTCTATAACTAGGTAAGCCTAGCAATGCGGAATGTCAGATTAACTTGAGGAATAATAAAGTAAAAAACTGAACAACCTAAAAGGAAGACTGTATATAAATGCCACTTGGCATATACAACCCAAAATAATATGGGAGTCTACAATATCACCCCAAAACCCGGAAACTCACGGGAACCACAAGCTAACAGAAATATAATACACTGCTCTCACTCCAGAATGTCTACACAATTGTAAGGAAGGAAAAAATTTTCACAAAAGCTGGAATAAGATAGAGACTCCTAGTTTGCGCACGCGGAAGATGTACCTCGAAGTCTCTGCTGGATCTCTCAACCTCGGGGAAAGGGCGTCTGAGTGGAGGTACCTGGATCTGCACATGAAAAACATGCGCAGGAAAGGGCATGAGTACTCCACAACGGTACTCAGTAAGTGCCAAACCTAACCTCGGTCGGGTAGTGACGAGGAAGGTCAGGGCCCTACTGAGGTTAAACAATATAATAGGGATTTACAGTATGAAAACAAACAGTAATAATGAATACAGTAGTGAAGTAAGACAGTTCAAACAAGGTAATAACAAAACACAAGAACAGAGTAAACACGGAGTACGAACAGCTCAACAACGATGGTAACAATGAGGATCTCCCAGGATACCGTCCTGTATTCCTTTTCTCAACTGTCTAGTGGATCCCCCGGGACACCGTCCCGCAGACTATCATATATATATCCAAAGGATCTCCCGGGATAACATCCCGTAGTCCAGCTATCAGTGTGCAGGGAGATCTCCCGGGATAACGTCCCATAGTCCCAAAGTAAATATGCAGGGGGAATCTCCCGGGATAACGTCCCGTAGTCCCAAAGTAAATATTCAGGGGGATCTCTCGGGATAACATCCCGTACTCCGAAAGTAAATATGCAGGGGGATCTCCCGGGATAGCGTCCCGTAGTCCCAAAGTAAATATGCAGGGGGATCTCCCTGGATAACATCCCATAGTCCCAAAGTAAATATGCAGGGGGATCTCCCAGGATAACGTCCCGTAGTCCCAAAGTAAATATGCAGGGGGATCTCTCGGGATAACATCCCGTACTCCGAAAGTAAATATGCAGGGGGATCTCCCGGGATAACGTCCCGTAGTCCCAATGTAAATATGCAGGGGGATCTCCCGGGATATGGTCCCGTAGTCCCAAAGTAAATATGCAGGGGGATCTCCCGGGATACCGTCTCATAGTCCCAAAGTAAATACAGAACCACAACAAGAAGACATTCAGAAATAAAGTGCAAAAATACAAGGCAACAAGTAGTTCTAGCCTAACATGCTTCAAGTAGTACAATTAAAGCAACTTAAGCAAATAGGCAATACAAGTCAACTAGGCATGCTTTTCTAAACTAACATAGGCTATAATTGCAAGTAGAATGAAGCAGGAAAGAAAGAAACTTAGTCTAAATATTTAAAATAAAATCGGATTTTCAATAATTAGCACAAGTACGCGCTCGTCACCTTACGTACAAGGCATTCAGTTAACAAATATCACATCCTAAGGGGAAAGGTCCCCCACACAAGGTTAGACAAGCCACTTACCTCGAACCGACTCAAAATCAACTCGAAACCACACGTTTTCCACGAGTATCCGACTCCAAATGGACCAAATCTATACAATTCAATTACATATCGTAAATAACATCTCATGCAACTGATTTTTACTGTTTAATTCAAGCTAAGGTGCGCAATTAGGTAAAATGACCAAAACACCCCTCGGGCCCATGTCTCGGAATCGGGTAAAAGTTATATTTTCTGGACACCCATTCACTCACAGACTCATTCAACCAGAAATAATCGAAATCTGATGCCAAAAACCCCATAAATTTTCAAAATTTCGGGTTGGGGAAATTTCATCAATTTCCTATGGTTTTTACCCTTTTTTGATAATTAAACTAAAGAAAACAACGGGGATTAAGGGTCTAACAATGAATTAGGATTAGAAAATGTTACCTATGATCCTTCTCTTCAAAACCCACAGAAAATCGCCAATTCTTGAGCCCTCACACGATTTTTAGAATTATGAAATAAACTCTCGGATTTTTGGAATAAAACACACAGGGAATTCGCACCTGCGGTTTCGGTCACCGCACCTGCGGAAAAAGCATCGTAGGTGCAGAAATCACTATAGTTACACTGGGGCTGCACCTGCGGTCGTTTGGTCGCGCCTGCCAAACCCAGGTCGCACCTGCGACCACTGGTCAAATCTCCCCTCTATCGCACCTATGATCAAGACCCACACGCCTATGAGTCTGCACCTGCAGAAAAACCTTCGCACGTGCGAAGACACCAGAAGAGGCCTGGCTCAGCAGTAGCTAAGTCCCATATTTTCTCCCGTTAAGCATCCGAAACAACCCCGAGGCTCCCGGGACCTCAACCAAAACCGCCAACCAATGTTAACACCTTATTTGAACTAGGTCGAGTCTTAAAAACACGTCTCATAACATCAAAATCATCGATTATGCATAGGTTCAAGCCTAGGAACTTAGGAAAATTCTAGAATTTACATCCAACGACGAAACACGTCTAAACTCATCCGAATGACCTCAAATTTTGCACACACGTCCCAAATGACATGATGGAACTACTGCAACTTCCGGAATTCCGTTCCGACCCTCTGATCAAAATTTCACTATCGGGCTGGAAACTCAAAAAATTCAAACTTCGGCATTTCAAGCCTAAATGAGCTACGGACTTCCAAAATACATTCCGAACACGCTCGCAACCCCGAAATCACCTAACGGAGCTAACAAAACCATCAGATTTCCATTCTGAGGTCGTCTTCACACTGCTCCAACTACGAGCAACTTTCCAACACTTAAGCTCTAATTTAGGGACTGTGTCCCAAAACTCTCTGAAACTTAAAACTGAACGTCCCGGCAATTCAATTTAGCCGAAATAGACTTGGGGAAAACAGTTAATAGGGGATCGGGACGTTAATTCTTAAGACGACCGACCGGGTCGTCACAACTAATAACCTCAATATATATTTTTACATGAATTATTATTACATACCAGATATAAATGAATTACATAATGAAATTACTATGTTATAAGGAGCATGGATAGGCCCAACAGTAAACCTGGAGATCTAGGCCTTCAACACAAATCTGAAGTGTGCCAGTAACTCATAATACACCCAATGGGCTTCTGGTGTGTCAAAGTTCCCAAGGGCCTTAGGACCCCGGGCAATGCTCATACCAGAACCTTTACAAAGAAATAGTTTTTGTGAAAAAGTTTGGAAAAGCCATCCCCAGTGTGTCAGAGTTCGGAAAGAGTCTCATGGACTCCTAGGCAGTGCTCATACTGGAGGGGCAGGACCCTAGATATCTAAGAGTAGGAGTTGAAAATAGTATATAAAAGTAGGAGATAGTTTTTAAGAAAAACAGTTTGAACTTTTAGAAGTGAATAGGAACAAACAGAACCACTTTAGCACATTGATTTCAAACATGTATTCCAATAATCAAACAATCACAACAAGAGTAGGAATGCCAGAATTAATGACAGGGTTAGACAGGTTTTGCACAGAGCCCACAACTGAATCCAAATAAGGGTTTGCATTGCATAGGTTGATTTAGTTCATTAACTATTACTAGGTGAGCATATGAACATGTACTAAACAAAGAGAAACATGCTGAAATCAAAATGACTGATCAACTACCATACAGAACAAGGTGAGGCAGTGGAATTAGACACGCTAGTTTCAGGTGTCACGGGCAAAACAGGGACATGCTAAAATAGGAGTTAAGTAATGTTGGTCTAGAGAAACATACAAAAAAACAAAAACGTGTTGAGGCACCAACCACACAGCCATATGGGACAAAAAGTAACAAGACTAAAGCATACTGGTTGAAATAAACAGGAAACATATAATGAACATGCACATATTGAAGTTCAGAGTGAAATATTCATATAAGTCATAGAGAATAGGAATTGAAGCATAGTAGTTGAGAAAGAGACGACTAGGATACCGGTACCAAAACAGAAGTATATTGAGACACATATCACATAGAAGAGGTCATGATAACAGAAATAGGGACATACTGGTTAAGAGCAATAAACAGGAAGGCATAGGTCTAACTACATATAATAACAGAAGTAGTCATGTTGAGCAGTAAACAGAAAAGACATAGGTCTAGCTACACAAAAGTAGTCATGCTGATTAAGAGCAATAAACAGGAAGGCATAGGTCTAACTACATATAATAACAGAAGTAGTCATGTTGAGCAGTAAACAGAAAAGACATAGGTCTAGCTACACAAAAGTAGTCATGCTGATTAAGAGCAATAAACAGAAAGCACATAGGTTTAACTTCATAGAATATTTTATGATAACAGGAGTGGAGACATACCAGTTAAGAGATAGAAAACAGGAAGGTGAAAGCATGAAGATTCCAATAGTCTAGCCTTGGCTTTCAGCCGGCTAGACAATGCAGCAAACACAAGTAACAGAAAGATTTGCAATAGAGAGTGTGTATGAATAAGAGTAATAATTGAGTCTGTAGGTGTAACTTTGTGAGTGTGTTCGTTTCTTTGAAGGAAATCAGAATGGAGTTTATATATCATTCAACAGAGAGAACAATTAAGGCAAGAAACGTAAAGTTCACAAATAAGGCAAGCAAATACAATCGCCTAGTTAATTGCGGGCTAAACTAAATCAAATAATTCAATAGGATCTGGAAAACACCCCCCTAAATAGGGGAGAATCAATTAACAGCTCAGTTAGGGATTCAGTAAGGTAAATAAATCGATCAAATATCGTCTAAAAGTCAATTAAATTCCATAAATCAGACTGATAAACTAAGTAAGGCAAGTAGTACCATTAGGCGTCACGAATAAGGAAAATAGGTAAAATCACAAGGAAATATCAATTTCAACAGAAAAATATGATTTTAACTCTAATAAAATCAGTCAATCTCTTCTAACTAACAGAGAAAAAAAATAACGGTCAAATATTGAAATAGTCTGTGAAATAAGCAGAAACCCTTAAGGTTTAGAGCATAGACGTGAGAATCAATCGAATAAGTAAAGAAAATTAGGGTTAACCACTTGAAAATTTTTTGTACTTTTGCAGAAACTTAAACGGATGAAACCCTAGCTTGAGAGAAGACAAAAATCGGTTAATAATAAGAAAACACAGAAATTTTTTTAAGGAGAAATAGCAAATAAACTTAGAATTATCTCAGATATGCAAGGATCTGAACAGATTCGAGTAACAAGAGACTAGGGTTTTAAAAATGACAGAGATGAAAGAAAATTTGGTTTGGAACCATATAATTGAGCCAAAAACATGAAGATAATAGTACTCACAAACGGAGATGACCATAGGTAGGTTCATGAAAAGGTTTTGAACAAATCTGAGTCAAATCTCTTTAAGATTCCTTCACATAACAACACAATCGAACAACCAAAAGAGGTAAGAGTCCGACAGGGGCCTAAAATCACAGAGGAACCCCATGGAACGGTGGTTTTTCGGTGATGCCGGCTAGGGTTAGGGAGCGTCTGAGAGAGAAGAGAGGGAGACAGGGAAACAGAAGCGGCGGAAATGAGGGAAGTGAGTAGGGTTTAGGGGTTGGGTGTAATTAAAAAAGGTAATGGATTTTGGACCGTTGATCTTTTGATATCAACGACCAGGATTTGATCTGATGGTGGGGCGGGTTGGATAGAAATTGGGCTTGGGTATTTTATTTGGACTGGGGGTAATGTTTTGGGCTAGGTCTGAAATTAAAATAAATTTAAAGAGGCTATTTGTTAAATACCCCATTAATTGATAAAATAATTTATTAAAATAGCTAATAAATGATAAAAATGCTATTGGTGCAAAAAAAATGATTTTAGATATTTACTTAATATTATAAAAATATAAAAAGCTATTTTCTGGTGAAATAAGGTAATTATGCACACATGAGCTATTATTGCAAAGTTATTGCAATTATAATCCAAAAATATAAGTGTAGTTATTCATAAAATAATTGAAGCTTAGTATAAATATAAATGATAAAATTAAGCCATAAAATTACTATAAAACCATTTGTGATGAAATTAGTACTTATTTATAAATACTGGAAATAATTAAAAGTCCTTAAAATGCAAAAATTATGGAAAAATATTAATTGATGCTCATGCATTGTTTTGAAGATATATATGTAGTTTTTGAAAATAGTATAGGGAAAATTGGATATCAACAGCTGCCCCTCTTTACCCAGGAAGGATGAAAGAGTTATCGAGTAAAGATATGATGGCCAATTTTGACCGAGTAGGGTGATTTGAGAGACATAGGCCGCACTCTGGTTTCCGAGCTACCTACATATCCCTGGTTTTACAGGAATCAGGTCGTGTGTAGTTCTGGATTCGCCGGTGAAACATACCAATGAAGTTATCACAAGAACGGACACAAGGTTTTGAATGGGTGAAACGGTTATGGTGAGCAGTCAGGTCTGCAATAGTGTGAATGAGCTGGAGCGGGATTGCTCCTGTTGGGATAACGGTTGCTCATTGGGTTACCTGCAAATAGAGGACGCACTACAAGCATATATCTTTGCGTAAATTTAAACATGATGCAAATTCCCTTCAGACCATGAGAATTGTCTTTGGATGATTGAGAATGATGTCCTTATACCATGATGACCCGGGCCATGAATTGTGCGGTAAGGGATTCGCATGCCATGAAATGATGCTCTCAGGCCATGAAAATGGTGCCTCTGAACCATGACGCCTTTGAATAATGATATGCAAGTTTGAGAGATCCTCAGGCCATGGCATTGTGTCTTCCGGCTATGAGGATGGTGCATTTACACTATGACGCCTTCGAACAAGTTGGCGATATTTCATACCCTAAAGTGCAAAAACATGATGCTAGAAGCAACAAGATAGGCCTTAGTCTTGTATAAAGTTGAGGGTAGAGATTAGACCGAAAGAAGAGAATAGATAATGTCAGAGAGGCAGTGCTTAGTCTAGGGTGAGGTTCTGGACAGGGCTTAGCCTCATGCAAGATTGAGATAGAGCTTAGTCTCATACAAAGTTCGGGACAGGGCTTAGTCCCATGCAGAGGGAAGGCAGAGCTTAGCCTTATTCAGATAGGGAGGCAAGGCTTAGCCTCATACAAGGTTCGGGACATGGCTTAGTCCCATGCAAATTGAAGGCAATGCTTAGCCTTATGCAGATACGAAGGCAGGGCTTAGCCTCATGCAAGATTCAGGATAGGTCTTAGTCCCATGCAAAGAGAATGCAATGCTTAGCCTTATGTAGATACAGAGGCAGGGCTTAGCCGCATGCAAGATTCGGGACATGGCTTATTCCCATGCAAATAGAAGGCAATGCTAGCCTTATGCAGATACAGAGGCAGGGATTAGCCTCATGCAAGATTCAGGACAGGGCTTAGTCCCATGCAAAGAGAAGGCAATGCTAACCTTATGAAAATATGGAGGCAGGGCTTAGCCTCATGCCATTTTGAGACAATGCTTAGTCTCATGCAAATGGAAGGCAGAGCTTAGCCTTATGCAAACAGGGACACAAGACTTAGTCTCGTGCAAGATTGAGGCGAAGCTTAGTCTCATGTGATGAACAAATAATAGTTGATGGCAGAGTATTTCTTAGCTGGAAATGTGTTCGGTATCCTTGTTATGAAGACTGTGATTTTAAAGTGTTTATATTATTTGTTCTTGCATTCAAAGAAAAATCGTGAGTTCTGCAGGGGAAGGTTGGTTCGTGCCTTCGTCTGCTTGCTATATTTGCTCTGTTTCGTTTGAAGACCATGTTTAAATTATCGGAGTAACATTCGCTAAAGTAGAGTTTATGTTCGAAAGCATGCATGCATAATTTTCGAAGACATAGTAAAAATATAGTTTAGAAATTGGAAAGATGAACCAGTGACTGTGACACGATCAAAGATATTGCGACTACTTCTGCCGTAGAATTTTGAGGGTCCTCCTAAAAATTTTGTCCTAGTTAACTAAATAACGCTTCTGACTGCTTTATATGCTGCATTTGGTTGAACTTGCTTCGGAATTTTGAGGGTCCTCCTCAAAATTCTGCCCCAGTTTCTGATGATGGGGAAAATGGAAATTTTAATGAATTATGACCGAACCCACAGGGCTACCTACGTATCCCCTCTTAAATGGAAATTAGGTCGAGCGCAATTCAATTTACATCATGTGAAGAAGCATAAATGGTTTACACATAGTATATTTTGACTGCATCTAAATTGATAGGCTTCGGCCAGATTTCTCCGTCCATTTCTGCGAGTATGATCGCTCCTCCTGTCAATACTCTGTGAACCATGTAAGGACCTTGCCAGTTGGGAGAAAATTTCCCTTTGGCTTCATCTTGATGCGGGAAAATCTTATTTAACACATGCTGCCCTGGTGTGAACTGTCTCGACTTAACTCTTTTGTTAAAGGCTCTGGACATTCTGTTTTGATAAAGTTGCCTGTGACATACTGCATTCATCCTCTTTTCGTCTATGAGGGCCAGCTGCTCATAATGGCTCCTTATCTATTTTTTGTCGCTGAGCTCAGCTTCTTGTATGATTCTCAAGGAAGGAATCTCCACTTCGACGGGAATAACAACTTCAGTACCATAAACCAGCAAGTAAGAAGTTGCCCCGGTTGATGTGCGGACTATGGTACGGTATCCCAATAAAGCAAACGGTAGCTTCTCATGCCATTGTTTGTGATTTTCTACCATTTTCCTCAGTATCTTCTTGATTTTTTTGTTGGCGGCTTCTACAGCTCCATTCAATTGAGGTATATATGCTATGGAATTTTTGTGCTTGACTTTGAAAGTCTCACATAGGGCTCACATCAGATCACTGTTGAGATTGGTGGCATTGTTAGTGATGATGGACTCTGGAACTCCGAACCGACAAACAATCCGGTCACAGACAAAATCCGCAACGACCTTCTTAGTCATAGCTTTGTGTGATGCGGCTTCAACCCATTTAGTGAAGTAGTCGATAGCCACTAAAATAAATCGATGCCCATTTGAGGCGGTGGGCTCGATTGGACCAATGGCATCCATTCCCTAGGCTGCAAAAGGCCAAGGTGAGCTTGTTGCATTAAGCTCGTTTGGTGGCACTTTTATCATATCTACATGTACTTGACATTGGTAGCACTTTTGAACATACCGGATGCAATCTGTCTCCATGGTCATCTAGAAATAGTCGGCCCTAAGTATTTTCTTGGCCAGGACAAAGCCATTCATATGCGGGCCGCAGGTCCCAGCATGTATCTCCTTGAGCAATTTAGAAGCTTCTTTTGCGTCAACACAACTTAACAGACCCAAATCAGGAGTTCTTCTGTATAGGGTTCCTCTACTGTGGAAGAAATGATTAGATAATCTCCGAAGCATGCGTTTCTGAGTATGGTTTCCATGCTCCGGGTATTCTCCTTTTGCTAGATACTATTTGATGTCGTGGAACCAAGGCCTTCCATCCATTTCCTCTTCGACATGAGCACAATATGCCGGCTGATTATGGATCATTACTTGGATAGGATCAATGAAGTTCTTGTCTGGATGTTGTATCATTAATGACAAAGTGGCCAATGCATCGGAAAACTCATTCTGAATTTTGGGAACATACCAAAACTCTACCTTTATGAATCTTTTATTCAATTCCTGCACATGGTGCAAATATGGCAATATCTTGGAATTCTTGGTAGCCCATTCTCCTTGTACCTGGTGCACAAGTAGATCTGAATCGCCGATTACCAGCAGTTCCTGAATGCTCATGTCAACAGCCATGTTGAGTCCTAATATGCAAGCTTTGTATTACGCCATGTTGTTGGTGCAAGGGAATCTGAGTTTCGCAGATACCGTATAGTGCTGACCAGTTTCCGATACCAAGACGGCTCCAATGCCGACTCCTTTGAAGTTTGTCACTCCGTCAAAGAACATTCTCCAACCATTGTAGGCTTCAGCAATGTCTCCTCCTATGAATGATACCTCTTCATCGGGAAAATACATTTTCAGGGGTTCATATTCTCCTCCCATAGGGTCTTCAACAAGGTGGTCTGCTAGTGCATGTCCTTTGACTGATTTCTGAGTTACATAGACAATGTCGAATTTCAACAAGATTTTCCACTTGGCCAGCTTGCCAGTGGGCATAGGCTTCTGAAAGATATACTTCAAGGGATCCATTCTTGATATGAGATATGTTGTATAGGCACAGAAGTAATGCATTAGCTTTTGAGTTATCCAGGTCAAGGCACAGCAGGTTCGTTCTAGCAAAGAATATCGTGCTTCATAAGGTGTAAACTTCTTACTCAGGTAGTAGATGGCATGTTCTTTTCTTCCTTTCTCGTCGTGCTGCCCCAGAATGCAGCCAAAAGCTCCATCTAACATGGCAAGGTAAAGTAGCAATGGTCTAACTGGCTCTGGCGGGACCAAAATTTGAGGTGTTGATAAGTAACCCTTGATTTTGTCAAAAGTCTTTTGACAATCCTCGGTCCAACTGGTTGAAGGGTCCTTCTTCAATATTTTGAAAATCGGCTCACATATTACTGTGGACTGTGCTATGAAACGGCTAATGTATTTAGGCGTCCCAAAAAACTCATCACATCTTTCTTGCTTTTTGGCGGTGGTAATTCTTGGATGGATTTGACCTTCGATGGATCCAATTCTATTCCCCGGCGGCTGACGATGAATCCCAATAGCTTTCCGGCGGGAATCCCGAATGCACACTTTGCAGGGTTTAGCTTTAGGTTGTACTTCTGTAGTCTGTCGAAGAATTTCCTCAAGTCTACTATGTGGTCTGTGGCCTTCTTGGATTTAATGATGACATCATCCACATATACCTCGATTTCTTTGTGTATCATGTCATGAAAAATAGTAGTCATGGTCCTCATCATCGATTTCTTTAGGCCGAATGGCATCATCTTGTAACATTACACACCCCATGGTTTAATGAAAGCCATTTTCTCAGTGTCCTCCTCGTCCATCCAAATCTGATGGTAACTGGCGAAGCAATCCACAAAATACTGGAGTTCATGCTTGTCACAATTGTCGATCAAGATGTGTATATTTGGAAGCGGGAAATCATCCTTGGGACTTGCTCTATTTAGATCTCGATAGTCAACACAGGTTCTAACTTTCCCGACATTCTTCGGAACCGGGACAATGTTGGCTAGCCAAGTTGGATACTCAACTACGCTGAGGACCTTGGCTTTGGTCTGCTTAGTAACTTCTTCCTTGATTTTCAGGCTTATGTCTGGCTTGAATTTTCTGAGGTTTTTCTTCACTGGCGGACACATTGGATTTGTAGGTAACTTGTGAGACACTATGGATGTGCTCAACCCTATCATATCGCCGTATGACCATGCAAAGATATCCTCATATTCCTTCAGGAACCGAGTGTACTCCTCTTTCTCTGACGGTGACAAACAGATGCTGATGCGGGTCTCCTTGACGGTTTCAGAATCTCCCAAGTTGACTATCTCGGTCCCGTCCAGGTTGAACTTTGGCTTGTTCTCAAAATTCTCTACTTCTTTGACGATCTCTTCAGGTATTACATCCTCTTCTTCTATTTCTTTTGAATCACTGTCCTTTTGTTGTGTTGTCTCATTACATGTCACAATCGTCGGTTCATCAAGATAAGAAATAGTAATGCCGTAGGGATAAAGATATGAAAAGAAAATGGTAATAATAAAACATCAAGCCATTTTAAAATGTCAAACAAAATGATTTTCAATAATTTAAATAACGTTTTTGGAATATTGAAAATATTATTTAGGACAAAATATAGAATGCAAAAGTGGAAATCATTTAGAAAAGTGAACAATGTTATTCAGCCTTGTTAGCCCGAGACTCGTCGAGCCCTTGACGGTCTAACAGTCCAGTTCTTGAGGAATGCTTCTCTCTCCACAGCTTGGGTGGTAGGGCCTTCCTCCTCCTCCTCCTCCTCCTCCTCGACAATCATACATCAGTCCATATCATAATCTTCTAAGAACAAATTCCTCAATGCTGCCAATGCTTCTTCTTCCTCTGGTCCCCATATGATATCGGCTTGCTGGAAGGTCTGACTCAAGTGCGGCACGGGTTGCTCAAGAGGGTAGTATGGACCACGTCACGGTGGTGACCAATCATCGTATTCCTGTCAGGTGTATTGATAACCTATCCCAAAGGTTGTACCATGGTGTTTCAGCTGTATTGGCTTGAAGATACCCTGAAGGTTTTTACCGAGCCCCCTTCCAGGTTCGTACCCTTTCCATGCCAGTATACTCTCTATTTTTCTACTCCACCATTTATCTTTTACAATTGCGTTAACACGCTCGATGTGATGGTAGGTTTCTCCTCCTAACTTCTTTCTATTCTCAACCACCGGAACAGTCTGACTGGTGTAAACAGGGTTTCTCCCATCTCCATGGATGATCACTTCTTGATGGTTCCACTCAAATTTTACCGCTTGGTGAAAAGTGGATGTGACAGCTCCAGCGGCGTGTATCCAAGACCGTCCTAATAATAGATTGTAGGAGGCGGATATGTCTAGTACCCAAAATTCAACATTGAACCAGGTAAGACCCATTTGCAAGCATAGGTTAGTTTCTCCAATCGTGGCCCTTTGAGATCCATCGAACACTTTCACATTCATAGTCCATGCTCGTATCTCATGTAAACCTTTTCCCAACCTCTTCAAAGTTGTCAACGGGCAAATGTTGAGGCTGGATCCTCTATCTATCAAAACTCTGGCACGAACTTATCTTCACATTGCTCTGTGATGTGCAGTGCCCTATTGTGACTTAACCATTTCGGTGGCAGTTCGTCCTCATGGAAAGTAATCTTATGGATTTCTAGCACCTGCTCCACCATATTGGTCATTTCTCCACTAGTGATGTTGTTTGGCACATATGCTTCATTCAACACCTTCATCAGAGTGTTCCTGTGTGATTCAGAATTTTGTAGTAATGACAGGATGGATATCTGGGTGGGAGTCTTGTTCAGATGATCAATGACAGCGTACTCCCTTGCCTGTACCTTCCTCCAGGGTTCATCTGGACCAGTTTCAATTACGGGTTGTTTTTTAGAAGCTTTCTTACCAGTTCCTCCTAAATATTCAGGTGTATAATCCCTTCCTGTTCTGGTCAATCCTTGTGCAGTGCATGATTCTTCCGTCTTTGACTTTCCCTTTCGTCTAGCCTCGGCCATATAATCCCAAGGTATAGCATTGGAACTGAAGGGTGGTGTTGATGCCACCATTACAATGAAAGGTGTGGCCACCTCCACTTCAAATGGAGTGAGTGTTGGGGCAGATGCGGCTACCTCGACTTCAACTGGCGGTTGAACCTGGACCACAATGGGATTGAGTGTGAATGCAGGTTTCTTAGGATCATCACCTTCTCAAATAAGCCCGATTGATCCCTCGGGATCCCACTCTTCATCAGTTTCTATCACGTTGACCCTTCCACCCCTATGATCTGGGAGAGTATTGTTGCGTACATTGGGTGCAGCTTCGTTCGCCTGTATGAGCTTACTATCAATTAGTGTTTGTATCTTATCTTTCAAGGTGCGACGTTCGACAATAGTGTGTCCCTTCATGCCAGAATGATATGCACAGGCCTTGTTTGGACTGACCCATTTAGATGAATTCTCCATTGCCACAGCGGTAATAGGGGTGACATATCCAGTAGCTTTCAACCTTTCGTACAGCTGGTCGATGGGTTCAACAATGGCAGTGTACTATCTGGGTTGCTTGCGGTCAAAACTAGGCCTAGGTTTTTTGTATTTTGGACGAGTTGGAGGTGACTGATAATAGGATGGTTGGGTGTTATAAGTGTGGTAGGCAATAGCAGGTTGGGAATATCTGGGAGGTGATGGTTGGTATGTGGGTAGAGGTGTTCGGTATGTGAGTGGAGGGGTCTGGTATACAAATGGAGTTTTGGGTCCCTGGGCAACAATTATTGTTCGCACATCTTTCTTCTTCGATATACCACCTGATTGCAATGCTTTATTCGTGGCCTGCAGTGCCTCAAAATTTTTCACCATCCCGCGTTTGATACCCTCTTAATACTTTCTCCGATTTTGATGATATCGGAGAACTTATGGTTCTCAATGACCATTAGCCTTTCATAATACTGTGGATCTTGTTCCCGGACAAAGAACTTGTTCATCTGTTCCTCGTCCAATGCTGGTCTAACCTTGGCTTCTTCCCACCTTCATCGAGTAGCATACTCGCGAAAAGTCTCAGTTAACTTCTTCTTTAAGTTTTGGATATAGAATACATCCGGTGCATTCTCCATATTAAATATGAACCTGTCCATGAAGTCGGACGCCTTGCTCACCCAATTGGCCCACTTCTTAGGATTCTGGCTTATGTACCAGGATAGGGCATCTCGTTTAAGACTCCTCATGAAGAGCTCCATTCGAATCCTTTCATCTTTTCCGACCCCCACGAGCTTGTCACAATAAGTCCTCAGATGAACCTTGGGATCACCCGTTCCGTTAAACATTTCGATATTGGGAGGTTTGTAACCCTCCACCAGTTCCACATCCGGTTGTATGCATAAATCCTCATAGTTCGGACCTTCTATTCCTTTACCCCCTTCAACACCCTGAACCCGACTTGTCAACTTCTTGAGATATTCATCCATGTTCTTGATGAGCAGGTCCTTCTCAGCGGATTCTGGTGTATAGAGATTGGTTGAGTGGAGTGAGGTAGGGTTTCTACGTATATAGGGTTGTTTTGGTGAAGTACAGGATTTTGGGCATAATGATGATCTTCGGTGGAGTTTTTGGGTTCGAGAATAATTTGTGGGGTATTTTGGGGGTATGGTAGGTGTTTTGTAGGTATTGAGTAGGGAGATGCTGATTTTGAGAAGGGGTTGTATACTGGTAAGGTGCGAGAGGATTTTGTGGGTGTTTGTTGGGTGTGTTCTGAGGTGGTACAGGGTTCTGGGTGTCTGGGACCTTCAATGTGAGGGAGAGATTTGACAAGTTACGGACATGCTCAAGCTCGCCTTGTAGTGCAAGAATCTTCTGCTCAAGTCATAAAACCAAATCATTTGGGGTTTGAGTGCCCCGACCATCGGAAGTTTCCCTGTTCTCAACATGTGCAGTGTTGTCTGTTCCGATGCCATTCATATCATCCATTTTAGCTTTCCTTTTGACTTTCGGTACACTTGGAGGAGGAGAAGGTAAAGGGACCCTGGATCTGGTATGATAAGCTGATGATGCCAGTATGCGTGAACGAACCTTGGGAAATGGGGATTAAAAAGGAAAGAAAGAAAAGAGAATAAAAGTAACCAATTCAGTTAGGGTTCCAAGAAGAGTATTTACAATATCTAAGAACATAGTGCGGGAATATAAATTGGCGTCCTAAATTGGGAGCCTCGTTGTGCCCGAGGTAGGCCTTGCGACAAGTTGATTTGGAGAATTTTCGTGCCAATAATTTCCTCGTTTCATTAATGTAAAAGCAGATAAATCTAAAACGACACTAAATAAGATAAGTCACTAATGGCACTTGGCCTTATTACATTTGGAAAAAGCAGGTAAATCTAATCTACTTGATCCCAGAAGTACCTTCCCCGGGCTTGATCTTCTTGGCTCTGTCAATCAGATTCCCAGGACATGCATGTCCAATAGCAAGTATACTCTCGTTAGATGTCCTCCTTCGCTTCCCTCAGCATTCTGGCGGTCGGTGACTCTTTTCCTCGTCTTCCCCTCCAGTTCCATCAGACTCTTATCCAAATACTCCAGCCTTTCATTAGATTTGATAGCCCTTTCCCTCCATTCATTGATCAGTTCCATATCAGTTTTGTGTTGCTCCAGATGCTCGGCCTCGGACTCATGAACCTTTTTTGCACAGTTTATTGTATTTCACTTGGGCTTCAGCAACTTCGTCTATGACCATGTTTCCTCGATCGATTCCCAGCTCAACTACCCCTGGTATGCTGTCTTCCAACCATGATAGCTAAAAGTGTACATGCCCTGCGTGGTATCTGTATAGCTCAATGGTGTCCCTTTCCACAATAACCTTTAGATACCACATATGCTGAGCTTCACATTTGTACGGGATGTCATCATCCTGAAAATTTGTCCTGTAATGACTCATTTTAGAAACTCACGGTATCACTTGCTTCCTGCCTACCTGCCTGTCTCATAACCCTGATAGGAACATAAGGGTATATGCCCCTTAACCCGATCAACACCAAGTGCGGAGCATACCTATATCTGATGATGAACTCAGGGGTAAGGAACTATTCGAACATCCATTAAACCTGGTCCTCGGTCAAATTGTCAAAAAACTGCACCCATTCTATAACATTTTCTGGTTGAGCAAACCTGTTTGGGATGTAAGTCATTCTCTTAGGGTTATGGAAGGCTACATGATCATTCCACGCCCTTCGTGGAAACTCTTGACGATATTGACCCCTTTGGAGATGCTCCAATAACCAAACCTGTAGTAGCAGATTACAACCCTCAAAGTGTTTGAACCCCTTCTGGCAATGTTCCAAGGCTCGGTAGATGTCAGCTATGATCATACGGATAATAGTATATGTTTGCCCCTCGATCCCCTCCATTTAGGTCTTGGCTACCATAGCCAGTCTAGTGTGAATCATGTCCCCTTTGCTTGGAAATACTATCATGCCCAGGAAGAAAACAACGAACATAAAAACCCTGCGGTGAATATGACCCAAGGAAGTGATAGAGAATTCATCATGGAAGATACGATAGGACTTTCTATGATCATATCGTTCATAGAGATATTCAAAGGGTATGTAGGACTCCTTCAGGCACTCCAACTCATCGTTCTTTTTCAAACCCATCATTTTTAAGAACCCCCTAGCGGCATGATTTTCGGGAACCAATAAACCCGGACTGTCCCAAGGTAGTCCAGTGAATCCCCTTATCTCCTCCAAGAGAGGAGTCATTTCTATGTTTCCAAAATGGAACACAGACCTTTTTTCCTCCCAGAACATAGTGACCGCTTAGATTAACATATTATTTGGTTAGATATCCAGTAAAAAGGGTAAGTTTCCGAGGACCCTTTTCACATGGTCTTTGTCACTTGGCGAAAGGTCCTCCCACCAATCCAACAGTAATGGTGGTATTTTTTGGACCATGCCGAACCTGGGGACTTCGTACCTCATTTCTGCAAAATAAATAAGGTTATACCCTTTCCCCCTCCAAATTCAACTACTTATACATCGGTGATTAGCATAATGGCAATTATTTCTCCAAATTAATGCACAGATCGTAGTTGCGTCCGTTGGGATTATGGAAACCCCGGTGGACTTTTGGACAAGGATTTTCCTAAAGGGTTATTATGTGGACAACATATTAACCCTGGCTAGGTTTGACCATGATGCATGTACACTAAATCAGAGTAAGGTTTCTATAGAGGTCTAGACCGGTACCCTCATGCGGACAACTTGAGGGGGAAAGGCACGGAACTGTCGAATGCACCACAGATTGACTAGTTTTACCGCAAATAAGCCTTTTCGAATTTAAAGGGTGATATATAGGAAGGGAGCAAACGCTCATCAAGCGATGCTACAGGATTGATTACGCACGAGTGGAATATGATGTTGAGCATGATTTGTGCAATAATAAATAGCATGTTTTCACGTATTTTCACGTAAAAAAACAAATAATGCAGTATTTAATAATTGAAAAGACGTTTAAATAAAAGAAAGAAAACAAAAAGACATGTCAGTTTCCATAATAAAGATAATGAAACAAGAATCGTAAATGCTTAAAAATAGGCAAATAGATTCACATAAAGTGTGGAAGGGGAAGGGGTGCGCAAGTAGTAACAGAATAAAGCATGCTTAAAGACTAATTCACAAAAGCACGTTTGTTATGGTAAGAGCCTAAGGGAAATCACCAGCAGGGATTCCATGTTGTCGCGCCCTATTTTTCCTTGCGGAATCGGGTTTCGACATTTTGGGACAACTCATTTTCTTTTGGGAAGGGGTATGGAATTTGAAGAGTCACCACCTAACGGATTAAGGTGTGTTAGGGCACCTAAAGCAAATAACTCATAAACCGGTTTACATTACCAGAGATTGGGTAAGGGCTCGAAATTACCTTGAGGGGAAAGTGTTAGGCACCCCTCGAGGTCCACAACAGTGGGTCCCGGCCAAACTCAATTTAAGCGAATTAGTCTTTAAAGGAAAATGAAACAAACAGATAGAGATTACTTTAAAACGAAATTAAAAGGGTTCCTAGGTTTATTTGCCTATAGGATCACTTCTATGCAATACTCGATAACCTTCCTCAAATAGAGATGTTATGCGTAGCATTAGCGCACAGATCATCATCTCCTTTACTACCCAAGTACCCTCCCTTTAATTATTATCTAAGCGTTCTAATAGTGTCGAGTACGTAACCGATGCATGCATTACCCGTCCTTGACCAATGGCCCTGGAGGTGCTTAGGGTCTCTATTTAAGGTGGTACTAGACTCATCTATGGTGCTTAAAAGGAGAAAACAAGGTGTCAAACAAAAGCAAATTGGACTATCACATAAGGAACAATTAAAGGTCTCAGATTTATCTCCACAAGTAAACAAAAAATTGCACGCCTCAATCAATAGTTTTTAAACGACTTAAAATCCTATAGCAGGATATCTAGATGAACACAAAGCAGAATATGTAGTATTTTATTAAGATGAGGGAGTGAATACCTAATCAGTTTGCCTACTGACTTTATTACCTACTGGATCTAAGCAGTTTGTAGGTAGTCAAACAAACAAAGTTTTAAACTTCAGAACTTTAATCAACATGCAGGTCTGCCTAGATGATAACTGGGCAGGATCCTATAGACATAGTATCTAAACGTGAATTAGACCATAATAATAAACTAGTGATTGACTTATAACAGGCATATTTTTATCTGTTTAGACCCTATAGGCATGTTGTCTATGCACTGAAAATGATCACAAGCATTACTTCAGGACATATAAACACAGAAATTGATTTTACATATTTATCTCTACAAACATGATATCTAAGTGTCAAACCATTTTTATACTTATTCCTTATAGGCATGACGGCTAAGTGTTCATGCTGATTTTAAGTATGATTTCCTAAGGACATGATATCTAAGTGAGCAGAATGTTATACAAGTTTGATAATTCCCAAAGAAGATCCTATAGGAATGGTTTCTAATGCACATTGAGACTTGATTATATGCATGAACATAAATTTTGATACAGAATTGATAAACTTTCCATAACAGGATTTCTAGGATGTAAAGTGGAAATTTAGGACAAATAATGAGATAAGTCCTATAGGAATGATTTCTAATGCATATAAGAAATCACAACAATCCTACAGGCATGATTTCTAACGTGTATAAATAATCACAACAATCCTATAGGCATGATTTCTACCCGATCCCAACAAAGATATATAAAAATCCCTCCCAGCTTTACTAATAACCCTAATATCTGTTTTTACAAGAGTTATTATTACATACCAGATATAAATGAATTACATAATGAAATTACTATGCTATAGGGATCCTGTATAGGCCCAACAGTAAACCTGGAGATCCAGGCCTTCAACCAAATTTGAAGTGTGCCAGTAACTCATAATACACCCAATGGCCTTCTGGTGTGTCAAAGTTCCCAAGGGCCTCAAGGACCCCGGGCAATGCTCACACCAGAACCTTTTCAAAGAAATATTTTTTGTGAACAAGTTTGGAAAAGCCATCCCTAGTGTGTCAGAGTTCGAAGGAGTGTCATGGACTCCTAGGCAGTGCTCACACTGGAGGGGCAGGAACCTATATATCTAAGAGTAGGAGTTGAAAATAGTATACAAAAGTAGGGGATAGTTTTTAAGAAAACAAATTTGAACTTTTAGAAGTGAATAGGAACAAACAGAACCACTTTAGCACATTGAGTTAGAACATGTATTCCAATAATCAAACAATCACAACAAAAGTAGGAATGCCAAAACTAACGACAGGGTTAGACATGTTTTGCACAGAGCCCGCAACTAAATCCAAACAAGGGTTTGCATTGCATAGGTTGGTTTAGTTCCTTAACTATTACTAGGTGAGCATATAAACATGTACTAAACAAAGAGAAACATGCTAAAATCGAAATGACTGATCAACTACCATACAGAACAAGGTGAGGCGGTGGGAATTAGACATGCTAGTTTCAGGTGTCACAGGCAATACAGGGACATGCTAAAACAGGAATTAAGTCATGCTGGTCCAGAGAAACATAGGGCAAAAAAAAAACATGTTGAGGCACCAACCATACAGCCATATGGGACAAAGAAGTAACAAGACTAAAGCATACTGGTTGAAATAAACAGGAAACATATAATGAACATGCACATATTGAGGTTCAGAGTGAACTATTCATGTAAGTCATAGAGAATAGGAATTGAAGCATAGTAGTTGAGAAAGAGACGACTAGGATACCGGTACCAAAACAGAAGTATATTGAGACACATATCACATAGAAGAGGTCATGATAACAGAAATAGGGACATACTGGTTAAGAGCAATAAACAGGAAGGCATAGGTCTAACTACATATAATAACAGAAGTAGTCATGTTGAGAAGTAAACAGAAAAGACATAGGTCTAGCTACACAAAAGTAGTCATGCTGATTAAGAGCAATAAACAGAAAGCACATAGGTTTAACCTCATAGAATATTTTATGATAATAGGAGTGGAGACATACCAGTTAAGAGATAGAAAACAGGAAGGTGAAAGCATGCAGATTCCAATAGTCTAGCCTTGGCTTTCAGTCGGCTAGACAATGCAGCAAACACAAGTAACAGAAAGATTTGCAATAGAGAGTGTCTATGAATAAGAGTAATAATTGAGTCTGTAGGTGTAACTTTTTGAGTGTGTTCGTGTCTTTGAAGGAAATCAGAATGGAGTTTATATAGCATTCAACAGAGAGAACAATTAAGGCAAGAAAATTAAAGTTCACAAATAAGGCAAGCATATATAATCGCCCAGTTAATTGGGGCTAAACTAAATCAAATAATTCAATAGGATCCGGAAAACACCCCCATAAATAGGGGAGAATCAATTAACAGCTCAGTTAGGGATTCAGTAAGGTAAATAAATCGATCAAAGATCGTCTAGAAGTCAATTAAATCCCATAATCAGACTGATAAACTAAGTAAGGCAAGTAGTACCATTAGGCGTCACGAATAAGGACAATAGGTAAAATCACAGGGAAATATCAATTTCAACAGAAAAATATGATTTTAACTCTAATAAAATACTCAATCTCTTCTAACTAACAGAGACAAAAAATAACGGTCAAATATTGAAATAGCCAGTGAAATAAGTAGAAACCCTTAAGGTATAGAGCATAGACGTGAGAATCAATCGAACAAGTAAAGAAAGGTAGGGTTAACCACTTGAAATATTTTTGTACTTTTGCAGAAACTTAAAAGGATGAAACCCTAGCTTTAGAGAAGACAAAAATCGGTTAATAATAAGAAAACACAAAAAGTTTTTTAAAGATAAATAGCAAATAAACTTAAAATTATCTCAGATCTGCAAGGATCTGAACAGATTCGAGTAACAATAGACTAGGGTTTTAAAAATGACAGAGATGAAAGAAAATCTGGTTTGACACCACAGATTTGAGCCAAAAAAACGAAGATAATAGTAGTCACAAACAGTGAGATGACCATAGGTAGGTTCATGAAAAGGTTTTGAACAAATCTGAGTCGAATCTCTTCGTGATTCCTTCACATAACAACAAAATCGAACAACCAAAAGAGGTAAGAGGCCGGCAGGGGCCTGAAATCACAGAGGAACCTTATGGAACGAGGGTTTTCCGGTGACGGAGGTTAGGGGTAGGGGAGAGTCTGAGAGAGAAGAGAGGGAGACAGGGAAACAGAGGCGGCGGAAATGAGGGAAGTGAGTAGGGTTTAGGGGTTGGGGGTAATTAAAAAAGGTAATAAATTCTGGGTCATTGATCTTTTGAGATCAACGGCCAGGATTTGATCTGATGGTGGGGCGGGTTGGATAGAAATTGGGCTTGGGTATTTTAATTGGACTGGGGGAGTAATGTTTTGGGCTGGGTCCAAAATTAAAATAAATTTAAAGAGGCTATTTGTTAAATACCCCATTAATTGATAAAATAATTTATGAAAATAGCTAATAAATGATAAAAATGCTATTGGTGCATAAAAGATTTTAGATAATTACTTAATATTATAAAAATATAAAGATCTATTTTTGGTGAAATAAGGTAATTATGCACACATGGGCTATTATTGCAAAGTTATTGCAATTATAACCCAAAAAATACAAGTGTGGATATTCATGAAATAATTAAATCTTAGTATAAATATAAATGATAAAATTAATCCATAAAATTACTGTAAAACCATTTGTGATGCAATTAGTACTTATTTATATAATAAAAATACTGGGAAAATTAATTAAAAGTCCTTAAAAATGCATAAATTATGGAAAAATATTAGTTGATGCTCATGCATTGTTTTGAAGATATATATGCATTTTTTGAAAATAGTATAGGGAAAATTGGGTATCAACAGCCTACTTTACCTAGACTTGGGTTATCTTTCTCAAGAGTACCCATAGTCAAAAAGGCATGAATCAGTGTTTGCAACCACTAATTCAATGAATTAAACATGAAATAGACTAAATATGACAGATCAATCACAAGTAGACCCTAAAATTGAAAACCCATTAGATACCCACACTGGGATTGGGTCACAACCCTCGCTTATGGGTCTAGCTACTCATTTTCATGGAAGAAATCAAAATAGAAGATGAAATTAAAGCCATAGATGTTGATTACAAAGATAAAATCTAAGATTAAGAGTAGAATCTATGCTAAAATTACTCAAAAAGGTAAAAAGACACTATTCACGAGCTCCTTCCAATATCCGATGCCCTAAAAATGAGAAAAAGAAGTATTTATACATAGTTGAAAATACTGGACAAAATTGTCCCCACGGAGATTCCGCTATCAGCGGAAAATTGCACGCCTCAGCGAAGTGGATTCCGTAGTCGCGAAACTATAAGCGTGGACTGCGGTTCTTGACTTGGCAGTTCTCTGAAACTCATTTCCGCTCCCAGCAGAATACTGAATGCCGCAGCGGATCTCGGAAGTGCGGCGGCAGAATTTTAACGCTAACCACGCTCTTGTGGAGGATCATTTTAAACAGCTCTTTGAACTTGGTATTCCGCACCCAGCGGATTATTGAGCGCTCCAGCGGATCGGAAAGTGATCCAGCATAATTTTGGCACTGTCAGCGGTTCCAAAAGCTCCAAAACATACCTCTCTGAAGTTCAATCTGCGGCCGCTGGCAGAATTCTGCTACAGCGAAATGTTTTCCGTTGCAGCGAGATAATACCGATGTCAGCACTTTTGCTGGGTTCCTGGGTTGTGCAAGTTTGGCTCTTGTTTGAGTTATCTTTAGCCATTCTCCTAAATTTTACTCAAAACCTATAATTTACGCACATTGCATTAGTTTTCGGGAGTACCTTAGTGCAGTTTTGTCCCAAAACCTAAGCAAACGAGAGTAAATAGTAGGTAAAATTCCTAGTTATCATGTTTTCCACCTAAAATACTTGTGTTCTTTACTTTCCACATTTACTATTTTAGCGATAGTAGGTTAAGAAACACATAGAAAAACCTGGTCCTTCTATAATCAGTTTAGGCAAAAAGTTGGGCACCACACAAATCACCCCTCTCTTGTGTGGTATTGAAGTTAAAACACCAATCGGTATCATAGCGGGTTATCCTTGAAGAGGATAACACCTTAAGAGAAGATCAAGAGGAGTGCACCACCTAGAAATTAGGAAGGACAATCAACTGCTAGTCCACCACTCTACAATGTCCAGTACTACTCCTGGTGGAAAAACAGAATGAGAGACCACATCATAGGAGAGGACTATGAGCTATGGGACATTGTCACTGATAGTCCCCTGGCTACAATGAAGAAGAATGCTGAGGGAGTAGATGTGCCAAAGGTGGCTTGTGTGTGGACTTGGTCCAAACGAGTACAGCAGAATTCAAAGATATACTACTGCTAAGGAAATTTGGGACACTTTGCAAATGGCTCATGAAGGAACAGCTCAAGTGAAGAGGTCCAGAGGAACTCTACTATATTCTCAATATGAGAATTTCACTATGAAGGAAGGGGAAACCATCCAAGAGATGTATACAAGGTTCACCACACTGACAAATGAACTTAAGTCTCTTGGAAGTATTATACTTTAAGAAGACAAAGTTGAGAAGATCTTGACAAGAGTTCTGCCAGTATCTTGGGAGAGAATAATCATTGCCATTCAGGAATCAAAGAACATTTCCACTCTTAAGTTGGATGAGCTAATTGGAAATCTCACTGCTTATGAACTTAGAAGGCAAAGCATGAAGATGGATGTACCCAAGAAGGAAAGGATCCTGGCACTCAGAATCATTGAAGGTTCTGATCTAGAAGAAGATGAAATGGCTATGATCACAAAGGACTTCAAGAAGTACCTAAAGAGAGGAAAGGGTCCTTCAAGAAGTGGAAGCTACAGCAAACCAAGGGTTCCTGAAAAATAGACCAATGAGGGCTGCTTCAAGTTTGGGAAGACTGATCACCACATCAAAAATTGCCCTCAATGGGAAATTGAATGGAAGAAGGAAATAGGTGAATGAAGAAATAGGAAGAAGGAACAGGTTCAACCCAAGAAGAACAAAGAATAAACAAAGGCTATGGTTGCTGCTTGGGGAGAAAGCTCAGATGAGGACTCAGATGATGAAGATGGAGATCAACAAGAACTTACGGAAATTGGAAAATCCGATGAGGAATCTAAGGTAAGTGTAATTCATCTCAAAGATAACATTAAATTTTTGTCTAAATAAAGGCTATCTGAGTTACTTCTAGCTTTCATTGATGAATTTGAGAATATAAACAATGAAAAGAAATAGTTGTCTAAGGAATGTGTGATTTTAAAAGCAAAGTGTAAGAACCTGGAACTTAGAGTTAGTGAGACTGTAAGTGAAAATATTGCACTAGAGAACCAGGTTCATGCATGTGAATCAAATTTGAAAACCTAAAACTAAAATTAGGAACAACTAAGAAGACCGATGATTGCACACAACTCATTCTAGAAGAAAATATAGGTAACTGAAAGATGAGTTGTATAAAAAGGATGAGTAGGTAAGAATTTTGAAGGAGGATCTAGGCAAGGTCAAGCATGAACAAGACAGAACTTGTAAATGGAATAGGTCCTCCGATGCTCTTTCATGGCTACAGGAACATCATAGTAGCAATATAAGAGGACTTGGATTTGGGAATCAACCACCTAAATGGGATACCATAAACAAGTACCGTACACTTCCTGATAACAAGATTTGTACTAACTGCAGTAAAACAGGTCACTATAAAAGTTAATGTAATGCAAAGAAAAGGCAAGCCAAAAGAACAAAGAATTTGTTCAAGGGAAGAATAGGCTACCAAGTTGGGCTAAAAAGAATTTAATTCATCCTTTTGCCTATATAAAGGGACCGAAACTAGTTTGGGCTCCTAAGACTAACCCCTGATTTTTTTTTGCAGGTCTAAGTGAAGGGGAGCAGCCAAATATGGTACATGGATAGTGGCTGCTCAAAGCACATAACAGGAAGCAAGAACCAGTTCCTTTCACTTGAGCACCTCAAATAAGGTGATGTCTCCTTTGGAAATGTGAAGAAAGGTGAGATCATTGGGGTTGGTAAGGTAGGTAAGACTAATTCTCACTCTATTGAGAATGTCTACTTGATAGATGGCCTAAAATACAGTCTAGTTAGTGTATGACAAATGTGGGATAGAGGTAACTTGGTAGCATTCACCTCTACCAAATGTTTTGTGATTAATCTTACCACTGACAAGATTGTTTTGTAGGGAAAAAGAGTGAACAATATATATATTGTAGATTTGTCCACTCTTTCAGAAAATAAACTCACTTGCTTAAGTGTGTTGGACAATGATCCCTTCCTTTGGCACAAGAAACTTGGACATGCAATTCTAAGTCAACTCAACAAATTAGTCTCCGAGGACTTGGTGATAGGACTGTCTAACATCAAGTATAAGGAAGACAAAGTTAGTGAGGATTATGCAAGGGGGAAGCAGGTAAGATCCTCTTCTGAATGCAAGAAAATGGTAAGCACTACCAGAACGATGGAACTGGTCCATATGGATCTCTGTGGTCCAATAAGAACATTAAGCAGAGGTGGTAAAAGATATGTGATGGTGCTTGTTGATGATTACTCTAGGTTTACTTAGACATTGTTTTTAACATCTAAAGATGAAGCATTTGAAATGTTCACTTCTTTTGTTAGAAAAACTTAGAATCAACTTGCATCAATTAGGTCTGATCATGGCACTGAATCTGAAAAAGCTAAATTTGCTGAATTTTGTGATGAGCATTGCATAGATCATAATTTTTCTACTCCTAGGACTCCACAACAAAATGGAGTAGTTGAATAAATAATAAGACACTTGAAGATATGTCTAGGACTATGCTTCTTTCTAGTAAACTGCCCCATAGCTTCTGGGCAGAAGTTGTAAATACTGCATGCTACATTAAAAATGTGTGCATGACTAGACGTCTTGTAGAGAAGACTCCATATGAGTTACTTAAAGGGAGAAAACCAAATATATCCCATCTTAGGTCATTTGGATGCAAGTGCTTCGTGCACAACAATGGTAAAGACTCTCTTTGGCAAGTTTGATCCCATAAGTGATGAGGGAGTATTCTTGGGATATTCTTCACATAATAAAGCTTATAAGGTCTATAAAAAAATAAATATGCATGTTGAAGAAAGTGTTCATGTGTTTTTTGATAAACTAACATTCTTTATAAGAGGCAGGAACATGATGATGAAGCAATTGGGCTGGTAAAAAACTTAAGTGAAACCACAACCCAGACTGAAGTTGCACTGGAAGAAAGAACATGTGATGGAACAGGTTCATCCACCCAGAGCAACTTTACTATTACACATAAAGCTTTACTACACAAGCACGTTATGATATCATCTCCTACATAGGCTAAGATTTACAACTTACACCAAATCGTAGGGGCACCATGGGGGTTTGAGTTCTAAGAAGAGGGGATTTTAGCCATACATACCTCAATTGCGCTTCCTTAGGCTCTACAGTTATCCAGAACTCTTATCAATCTCAATCTATTCAGCAATATGACAAATTGAACCCAAAAATTAGGAGATTGATCATGATTTTAGCTCACTTGGGAATTTTATCATACATCATATGTTCATTAAGGTCTTATTACACCATCCCACTCCCCATTATTAGCCATTTTTAGCTCATATTGATCCTAGGTCCCCTCACCACCCATGCGTGCAAAATAATTAACCCCACGCCCATGACTTATCTTGCTAGGTACCCATTTTAGAATAAATTCCAAAATTGCTGAGCTAGGCCTAAATTCTTACCTGTGATGTGGGAACCTCCTTGATAATCTTCAAGGACTTAGCAATAATTAATGGTTTTGGTGTGAAGATTAACTTCTCCCTCTTGGAACTCTCTCACCCACTCTAAAACTATTAGAAAAATAGCTCAAATGAAGTTTAATATGAGTTTTTAATTGGATAGGGTCGGGTTTTAAAATAAGAAAAATAGGTGCTCCAACACGGTCTGCTATTGCATATGGGACCGCATATGTGATGGGACCCATAATGCAGATGTAGAGGTTAAGCTTGATGCTCAAGTTATCCCCAAGAGAGTGAGTTTTAAGTATCTCGAGTCTATTATCCATGGTAACGGGGAGATTGACGAAGATGTCGCACATCGCATCGGAGTGGGATGGATGAAGTGGAGGCTCGCTTCCGGTGTTTTATATGATAAGAATGTGCTGCCAAGACTTAAGGGTAAGTTTTATCGAGTGGTGGTTCCACCGGCTATGCTGTATGGGGCTGATCGTTGGCCAGTCAAGAACTCCCACGTGCAAAAGATGAAAGTATGATAGATGAGGATGTTGAGATGGATGTGTGGGTGTACCAGAAGAGATAGGATTAAGAATGAAGCTATCTAGGACAGAGTGGGAGTAGCCCCCATGGAGGACAAGATGTGAGAGTCGAGGATGAGATGGTTCAGACATGTTAAGAGAAGAAGCATTGATGCTCCTGTCAGGAGGTGTGAGAGGTTGGCCATGGAGAGTTTGAGAAGAGTTCAAGGTAGGCCTAAGAATTACTGGGGACAGGTGATTAGATAGGACATGGTAATGCTTCAGCTCACTAAGGACATGACCCTTGATAGGAGGGTGTTGAGGTCGAGGATTAAGGTATAAGGTTAGTGGGTAGTTTTTAATTGTTCACCGATAGTCTTAGTAGCATGCATGTCCCTACATATTCTTATATTTTTATTACGTTATATGGTTTTGTTCGCCTCAGGTATTGTATTCCTTGTTGTTATTATTTGGTACTACTTATCCTTTTTCTCTCCCTTTTTTTCTTTTCTCTTCCTTCTTTCTTCCTTCCTTGATCTCCTCTTCTTCTTCTTACCCTTCATGAGCCGAGGCTCTATTTGAAACAGTCGCTCTCCCTGCATTAGGTAGGGGTGAGGTCTGCGTACATACTACCCTCCCCAAACCCCACCTGCTGAGATCATACTGGGTTTGTTGTTGTTGTTGTTGTTTTAATATTTGGATCATGATTAGAGTCCTACTAAATTCCAAAGTTATCTTGAACTTATCTGTTACAAAAGTGAACCAATTCCGTTCAAAGACTCCTAACTGAGTTAAACCACCTAGATTATAGGAAAGACTCCAGCGTCTTTTCAAAACTGAAATTCAGTTTGATTAGACTTCTAAAAGTCTGAAAAGCATGTTTTTACCTATTAATTACCTCTCTTTAAATTGATCATCATTATTTCTTTCTTCACTCCATAATTTTCAAGCCGTCAAATACTCTCAATCTTCTCTCATCTTCCAAACTCAATATACTTCTTCTTTCTTCCTGAACCAAGCACATAAATGGCTAGCCCTTCTGAAAACCCTTCTTCATTACCTAAGGAAGTCACACCCACACCATACACCATACTTTCAACCACACCTCAGCCTAAGAAAAGAAGAGTTAAGTCGTTTGCTTGCAAGACAGTGGTTGGGAGTGAATTATCAAGGAAATTAGATGCACAATTGAAAGATAGCCAAGCCCAGGAACCCCAAAAATCTGAGGAATACTTCAAGTCTGCTATTGAGGGGGAAGGAACTGGGTCTTCTAATATAGAACAGGTAACCTCTATCCCAAATGTTGCTACTGAAGTCATTTCTGAGGTCGTTGAGTATCTGGAGAATAGGTTTATTCTGGTTGTATTTGTCGTTGATGTAGAAACTTCTGAGTACAAAAGGATTGGTAGTAAAAATAAAAATAAAAAAGAAAAATAGAGTGAGGGTGCTCGTAGTGAAGAAAGGGAAATGGGTAAAAGAGTGGTTGATTCTTCACCCACTCCTGATACAGGTGTAATGGCTGTTTGTGGAGCAGAATCAAGTGAAATGAAGGAAAGTGTGAAGAAAACAGGGGGAAGTGGGTCTGGTGAAGTCGTTGAAGGGCTGGTTAAACTTGGGCTAAATGTAGATGAACTTGGTTCACCTGTAGAAGAAACCCACGCAGACCTATTGAAGAAAGTGACTGAGAGCTACATCCTAAAGAAGAAGAGAACTTCTAAGGTTAAGACCCCTAGCACTGCTAGGGCTAACAAGAAAAGGAAGGTTTACCCTTCTGACACTGTTGAAATTCCTCCCACAAGAGGAAGAGCCACAAGAAGCCAGCTAAGCAGAATGAGGCAGATTTCAAAAAGCCTTAGAAGAAAGCAAAAGAAAAACGGTTTCAAAAGGGAAGAAGAAGATGGATGAGCCTGTTGAGGCTGTTGACATTGATGAGATCGACCTGGTCCATCTAGATGGAGATGTGATTGAAGAAGTGGAGGTTCAGACTCCCAAACCCAAGAAAGCCAAGACTTCCACTAAGAAGTCTACTTCTGAGTCAAAATCTGCTAAACCATCCACCCTGGTAAAAAGGACCAGGTCTGCTGCAAAACTAAACAAGTAAAAATTGCCGAGGAATATGAATCAGACACTGAGAAGGACAAGATGGCCAAGATTGGAAAGAGGACAATTCTGAATTGTAGACTCCTCAGGGATTCGAGGAGAAAGTAATGGTGCTGCTGTTGGAGAAATAGGAAGTGCAAGGCTAGAAGGACATGGTCCTTCAGATGGATGGAAGGTTGGCAAGGAGTGAAATTGTTGAGTTTATGGAAAATGTTGAAGTGAAGGATTGAAGGGTTACCAACTTGATAAAAGGGGTGCAAATCTCTTTCGAAGAAAATGAGTTGGGAGAAATTCTGGTGTACCTGCTGAGGGGTACAATGACTACACAAAGCTCAAGTGGCCAAGCCTAGAAAACCTTCTTATTGCCCTTGACATTACCAGACAATTCAGTGATAATGAGGAGGAAAGTGATCCCAAGGATGTGTACAAGAGTGAGATGAAGCCACCCCACAAGGTGTTATTCGAATTTATCAACAAGTATCTTCTGCCTAGGCAGGAAAGGAGGCACATTGAAAACTTCATGGACTTGGTCCTGATGGAGTGTTTGGATAGTGGGAGGCAGATTAATTGTCCTGGATTTATAATCCAGCTCCTTTATAGGGTTGTAAATGGCTCCAAGGCGCATGGCATTCCCTATGGCTTCATTATCACAGTTGTGCTTGCACATTTCAAGATGCGTATGAAGAAGTGGGAGGTGGCTACAAGCAAAGATCATTTTGGGGAAAATACTTTGATTGCTTGTGACTATGAAGTCCATACCACTCCTAATGAACCTGGTTCAACCAAAAAGGTACCAGTGAATAGCAAGGTGAGAGCCTTGGTGCAGGAAAGTGGGGCTAAGCGTGCTGAGATTGAGAGGCTGAAGAAAAGGTTGGCTGAGGTGGACTGAGAGAGATGCTTTCAGAACTGAGCTGGCAAGAGAAAAGGAGAAGAATGATGGCATTCTTCATGATATGCTGAAACTCCTCCAAGCCAAAAATCAAGCACCTAGTTGTTCCCAGCCTTAAGCTCCTAGCCTAGTGTAGATCATACAGTGACCCAGTTTGGGATTTTTTTTTTTTTTGGCTCATTTTTCAGTATTTTTATCTCTTTTTATGCTTTGTGGAAGAATCATATCAATCATCAATGAAATTCGTTGTTTTTGCTTTAACTGTTTATTTATATTTCTTTGATGGTTAAAATTCTTAGGTTGATCTATGATGATTAATCCATGATTGCATTTGGAGTAGCCCAAATGGCCATGAGTAAGTTTTCAAACTAGTTATCTCATATTTTTTATGTAACTTTTTGATTATTCCAAAAGGGGGGAAAAGGTTGTGCTTTACACTTTGAACAGTGATGTTTATAACCTAATGAACCTGGTCCTTGATGATAAGTGAAAAATGTTCTAACATTGTGTTGATGTTGGGCTAAGTTGAAACAGGGCCTAAGCTTATGAAAAGCATAGAGTTTGTCATCATCAAAAAGGGCAAATTTGTTGGCCCAAGTGAAGGTTAGTTTTGAAGATTGAAAAAGGAAACTCATGCATGAACTAGGTCCATCCCTTATGTACACAGACACAGGAAGATTCGAGCATGTGGGATGCACGTGAAGGAGATAAACTTAACTTGGTATAATTGATATCTCTTTATCGAAAAGGTTGCATAAATAATAAGGAGAAGGAATCCATAATCAAAGAGAACACTATCCAAGATAAAGAAGGAGTTAGAAGTTGAGATCAACTAGAACTCTTCCACCAAGGAAGAGTAGCGTTAGAACTCTAGTTGTTTTCTATTCTACTAACTCTATAAATTGCAGGATGTTCTCACTTTACAGGAATTGCACAAATGCAGAAGTTAAACAGGAATTGAGAGAAAAATAGCAAGGCATTTTTGCAAGCAATCCATGTGTGATTCAAGTGTGCAAACCTGAAGCTACATGAACCAGATAAAAGAACCAGTTCCAAGTGTCTATCTTTTATTCCAATTCAATTGTAGTAGGTGTTTTCATATTGTACCTTTCAGATTTATCTAGAGGCAATTGTAATAGGTACTCGAGTTATTCAAGTTAGAGTTAACTTGAAGTTGTCACAACAGTTAGAGGATGTTTACCACAAAGGGATTAGATTTAGTCTTAGGCTTACAAAAGTGTTTTGCAGATGCAGTTTTTGGCTCGCTGATTTAGTGGAGCGTTTGGGAAAATCCTACTGGGAATTAGGTCGTGGTTTTTTCCACATAAAATACTTGTGTTTTTTACTTTCCGCATTTACTATTTCAGCAATAGTTGGTTAAGGAACACGTATAAGAACCCAATCCTTCTATAATCAGTTTAGGCAAAAAATTGGACACCATACAAATCACTCCCCCCCTCGTGTGGTATTGAAGTTAATAAATCAATATTGAATAAAGATAAACCTGCTAACTAAAAGACTGTATAACTGGTAACGGAGGTAAACTGATAAAGTTATGCTCTAATTTGTACTATTATCCATTGCATCCCATATTCAACATCCCCTCTAGTCTCATTTGTTAGCAACATTTACTCTATAAATATACCCCAATTGGAAATCATCCTCTCGAGGACCTTAGGCTTTTTCTGCCCATCACTTGGGCATTCAATACATCTGGAATATGACAGGAAGAGAAGGTTACATATTTCTCTAAGGTTCATGGCACGATCTAGAGTAGAAAGAAATGAGATAATCCTGAATGTCTTGGTAGTTAACTATTTATATACGTGGATGGAACACACATATAAAGGAAACACCACTGGACACGGCTTCATATACTCCCTAGGGTACTAGAACCTAGTGTTCTGATACCAAGCTTTGTCATGCCCCGAACCTAGGCTTGTACGTAACACGGCACCTGGTGCTTGACTACATGTGAACAAGCGAACCAATTGGCTGGATGAATCAAAATGTGGTATCATAACATACTGAATGCAGAAGATAAACTAACACATGCTGATACACTGAAAGTCTGAATGATATAAATCAAGTGTGTAAACACTAATACATATATGTAGCCAACATTGCTTAACATGAAAAGCCTGCGACTCTGTCTAATTGTTACTCTAGTTTACGAAGCCTCTAATGAAGAATTGAAAACACTAATTGACTATCTATAAATACTGAAAGACTGTAAAGTATTGATAATCCCCTAAAAGAACTGGGACTCACTAAAGATCTTGTCACGACCCCAAATCCTAAACCGAGCGTGATGGCACCTATCGTGGAACTAGGCTAGCCAACAATCACATATTTATAGTTTCTTTCCAGAAAAAACTTAGAATTATACTGCAATATGTGATGCTGTAATACTAAATCATACTGAGTTACATGATCTCAAAATGTTGTATAGGTCTAGAATAAAACATGTATTCATGAACTAATTATGACAACTAGAACTTAAACTATTCTTGGCATAGTGAGTAATCTAGACTGAGACTCAAGGGCATCAAAAAAGAGACTATATTGATTACTGTTATTTATCTGTGTCAATACTACACAAGAGGGGGGTGATTTTTGTGTGGTGACCAATTTTTGCGTGCAGTAGTTATAGAAGGACCAGGTTCTTCTATGTGTTCCAACTTCTACAGTTTGCGGAATAATAATTGCAGAAATAAAGGAACACAGTAATTTTACGTGGAAAATACCTGGCTCAAAGGTGGAAAAACCACGAACTACTTCCCAGTAGGATTTTCCCAAACTCTTCACTAAATCAATGAGCCAAACAGCATTTACAAAATAAACTCTTTTGTAAACCTAAGGATTAACTCTAACCCTTTGTGGCAAACTAGCCTCTAGCTATTTGCGACAACCTTCAAGTTAACTCTAACTTGAATACTCAGTACCTATTACAAATTCTTCTAGATAAAGTTGAAAAATACACTTTGTATCACCTACTACAAATAAACTAGACTAAAAGACAACAAATGGAACTGGTTCTTCTAGCTGGTTCAAGTAGCTTCAGAATCGCACAAGAATTTCTCACACGAACTGCTTACAAAATTTCTTTGGTAATTTTGTTCTCAATTCTTGTTTTGCTTCTATGTTCGTGCGCCCCTGTTCAATAAGAACACTTGACAATATATAGGATCAGTAGAAAATGAGATATACTAGAATTTGGATGCAACTCTTCCTTGGTGTAAGAGTTCTAGTTGATCTCAACTCCCTAGATCCTCTTCTATCTTGATTCTTTCCTTACTGAATAAGGAGTCCATCTCCCTATCAATTTGTAACCTTTTTGATAAGGAGATATATCTTCAGATCATTGATTGTGCTTATCTCCTGTTTGTGATCACCTCACGTGCCATTAACTCTGCATATCTATGTCTCCAGTGATAGACCTGGTTCAACTCTGAGTTCATTTGTCAATCTTCAAAACCATTCAGCTTCTTGATCCAACAAATTTCCCCTTTCTGATGATGACAAACTCTGTGCTTAGGCCTGTAATTACTTTAATCCAACATTGACACTTTTTATAGTATTGAGCATTTATCATAAAGAACCAGGTTCATTAGGTTATAAATATCACAATTTTCAAAATAGCACATCTTCCCCCTTTTGGAATCATTGAAAAGTTGCATAGTGCTAGAATTACCAGATTTATAATAATTACTCATGGCCACTGAGGCAACTGCAAGTGCAAACATGGATTAATCATCACTAGTAAACCAAGGATGTAAACTATCAAGGAAAGTGAGACAAAATGGGTAAGAGCAAAAATAACACAATTCATTGATAAGAGCATTGTTCAGGCACTAAATACATAAAGAAATAAAAGCAGTTACAGTCATGAGCAAAAGATAGCAAAATAAATCTCGAACTGGGTCATAGAGAGGTGAGGGACGGCACTGGACACCTAAGGCTGGGAAGGGGTGGAGGTTGGGTTCTTTGCTTGGAGAAGAGATATTATTTGTTGAAGAATCCTTGTATTCTTCTCCTTTTCATTTGCCAGTTCAGATCTGAGAGCATCCCGCTCAGCCTCAACCTCTGTAATGCGGCTTCAGGCGAAGGATTTCAGCATCCTTAACCCCACCTTCATGCACAAGCACCCTGACCTTGCTATTCACAGGCGTTTTCCTTGATGAACCAGGTTCATCGTCAGGAACATTCACAACATAGTCGCATGTCAGAAGCGTGTTCTTCCCAAAATGGTCCTTGACAGTGGCCATTTCTTCTTTATTCACGGGCACTTTAAAGTGAACCAGCACAGTCATTAGGATGAACCCATATGGGATAGCATGAGCCTTGGAGCCATTTACCACCCTGTCCAGCAACTAAATAATGAAAGATGGCCAGTTTATTTGCCTTCCACAGTCCAGGCATTCCATGAGAGTAATCCATATAGTTTGCTATGTGCCTCCTTTCTTGCCTGAGCAGTATGCATTTATTGACAAACTCAAAAACCACTTTGTGTTGAGGTGTCATCTCGCTTTTGAACACAACCCTTGGTTCCACTTCTTCAGCATTATCACTGAACCTCCTGGTGATTTGCAGTGCAGAAGGAAGGCCATCCAAGCTGGGCCACCTATGCCTTGTATAATCATCATATCCCTCAGCGGGAATCCCAAGAATCTCACCCAGCTCCTTGGCATCAAAGGAGATCTTAACCCCATTTACCTGACTGGATACCATGCCATCCTTGACTTCTGCATTTTTCATGAACTCGACAATCTCACTCCTGGCCAGCCTTCCTTCTCGTTGAAGGAACATGTCCTTCCAGCCTTGTACGTCCAGAGTGTCCACAAGAATCGATTCTTCAAGATCCTTCAGCAACCTTCCCTTAAGTATCGTGCGCTTCCCAAATTTTGTCAATTTGTCTGTCTCTCCACCAGACTCCTCTGCTTCTTCACCAATCCACTCATCATCATCAAATTGAGCCTTCTTTGATTTCTTTGTGGACCTAGTCCTCCTAGCAATAATCGAGGGTGTAGCAGACACAAATGCTGACTTCTTGGAAGAAGTCTTGGCCTTCTTTGGTTTGGGTGTCTCAATCTCAACTTCTGCCATTTGTTCCTCTTTATGGACCAGGTCCATCTCCTCAACATCAACAGCCTCAGCGGGGTCAAACACTTTTGCCTTCCTCTTTTCAGCTTTCTTTCTCCTACTCTCCCTCAAAGTTTTCTACAACTCCTCTTCACCCTGCCTAATTGCACTCTTTGTAGTGTGACCTCTAGGAATGAAAGCATCAGCAGAGGGAGTGACTTTTCTCTTCTTGCTTTCCACTGGAGGAGCAGCTTTCTTGGTCTTGGGTATCTTCTTCTTTTGGGTTTATAACTGATATTTTATATGTCAATACCACATACGAGGGGGTGATTTGTGTGGTGTCCAATTTTCGAGTGATGTCTCAATAGAAGAACCTGGTTTTTCTTGGTGTTCCAACTTCTACTAGTGCGGAATAATAAATGCAGTAAAGTAAAAACACAGAGATTTTTACGTGGAAAACACCTGGCTCAAAAGGTGAAAAAACCACGACCTACTCCTCAGTAGGATTTTCCCAAACTCTTCAGACAACTCTGAGCCAAACAACATTTACAAAATAAACTCTTTTGTAAACCTAGGACTAACTCTAATCCCTTTGTAGCAAACTAGCCTCTAGCTAATCGCGACAAGCTTTAAGTTAACTCTAACTTCAACAATGTGTACCTATTACAATTGCTTCTAATAAAGCTGAAAGATACAACATTAAATCACCTACTACAACCAACTAGACTCGAAAGACAAATAGATGGAACTGGTTCTTCTAGTTGGTCAGTAGCCTTTGTGTCACACAGGATTCTGGTTGTAAAATTTCTCTGGTAATTTTGCCTTCAGTTCTTGCTTAAATTCTGTCTTTGTGCAAATAATTCTTCAGTAGGAATACTTCAATATTATAAAGCGCCAGAAGTTGAGATGTTCTTGTTTAGTTCTAATGCAACTCTTCCTTGGTGGAAGAGTTTGTGTTTATCTCAACTTCCTTCCTTTACTTCTATCCTTGTTGAACTCGAACTCTAACCCCTTATCAATTTGCAACCTTTTCGCATTAGGAGACAACCTCTTAGTTCATGGATAATTCAGAGATCACGTTTATCTCCTATGCATGTACGGTTCTTGTGCCAATTGGTTCGTTCGAGATGTTTTCCTTGATGGACCTGGTTCAACTGGGTAGGCATTTGTCAATCTTCAAAATATGACAAAACTTAGGTCAACAAATTCCTCCGTTTTGATGATGACAAACTCTGTGCTCAACCCTGTATAAACATCAAACACTTTGTATGGTTTTAAGCATTTATCATGGAGAGACTAGGTTCATTAGGTTATAAATATCACAACTTTTTGAAATTTTGAAAAATCACATATCTTCCCCCTTTTGGCATCATCGAAAAGTTGCAAAATGATAAACTTACCAGAGTTGTTAACAATTACTCATGGCCATTGAGGCAACTGCAGGTGCAAACATGACTAATCATCAAAAGAAACTAATAAATGTAAGCTATCTAAGAAACTGAGACAAGTCAATAACAAAAATAGCAGAATTCATTGATTAGAACGCAATTCAAGCACCATACAAAAAAACTAAAGCAGTCACTATCATGATTAAAAACAACAAAAAATAGAAACAGAACAAAACCCGAACTGAGCAATGAAGGGTTTTTGGTAGCTCTCGAATTCCTAAGGTTGGGAAGGGGCAGATGAGGTTGGGGTCTTGGCTTGAAGGAGAGAAAGCATTTTTTGAAGAACACCTTCATTTTTCTCCTTCTCCTTGGCTAGTTCAGATCTGAGAGCATCCCACTCAGCTTCAACCTCATGAAGGCGAGAATTCAATCGAAGGATCTCCGCATCCTTTATCTCCCCTTCCTGCCCCAATGACCTGACTTTGCTATTAACTGGCTGCTTCCTAGATGAACCAGGTTCATCCTCAGGAATATTGACAATATAATCACATGTCAGCAAAGTGTTCTTCCCAAAATAATCCTTAGCAGTAGTCATTTCAGCTTTCTTCACAGGAACCTCGAAGTGGCAAGCACAGCTGTCAGAATAAAGCCATAAGGAATGGTGTGTGCTTTGGTTCCATTTACAACTCTTCCCAAGAGCTGAATGATGAAAGCTGGCCAGTTAATCTGCTTTCCATGTACACTCCATGTGTTAAGTCAATATAACTGGCAATGTGCCTACGCTCTTGTCTTGGCAGCAGAAACTTGATCACAAATTCAAAGAGTAGCTTGTTCTGGGCTTCATTTCACTTTTTAAAACTGTCCTAGGCTCAAGTTCCTTCTCATTTTCACAAAAGAATCTGGTGATGTTGAGAGCTGAGGCCATTCCATTGAGACTGGGCCATCTTTGCCTAGTGTAATCATCATAGCCCTCAGCAGGGATATTCAGAATCTCTCCCAGCTCCTTTGCATCAAATGTGATCTGAATCCCCTTGACTGTGGAGGTTACCCTTCCATCCTTCACACTTGCATTGGCCATAAACTCCACCAGTTCATTCCTTGCCAGCCTTCCTTCCAAGTGAAGTACCATGTCCTTCCATCCCTACACATCCAGTGCATTCAACAAAAAGATCATTTCTGATTCTTCCAGATCTCTCACCAGCTTTCCTTTAAGAATAGTATGCTTGACAAACATGGTGAGTTTGTCAGATTGCTCACTAAAGATTTCATCTTCTCCTCCACTCCATTCTCTTTCTTATTCAACAACCTTCACTTTTTTGTCCTTGGACCTGATCCTTTTAGCAGTGCTTGAGGGTGTGGCAGACACAGAAGCTGACTTCTTTGAGGAAGCCTTAGCCTTCTTGGGCTTGGGTGTGTCAACCACAACTGGAGCCGGCTACTCCTCTTGATGGACCAGGTCCATCGTCTCATCATCAACAATAATAGCCTCAATAGGCTCTCCTACCTTTGCCTTTCCCTTTGCAGCTTTCCTTTTCTTGCTCTCTCTCAGAGCCCTTTCTAACTCTTTTTCTCCTTGTCGAACAACACTTCTTGTAGCACGAACCTTTGGGGCAGGAGCATCAGAAGATATAGAAATTTTTCTTTTCTTTGGTGGAATTGGGGTAGTAACCTTCTTTGATTATGAAGTTATTTTCCTATTGGGATTGTAGGACCCCCCCCCCCCAGCTTCCTCAGCATNACCTGTTGCTGCTTCCCCAGCAACACTTCCCCCTAAATCTGTGACTTCTTCTTCATTAATCACAGGAGCAGGGCCACAAATAGCCAACGTCGCACCGTCCTCCCCATATCCCCTTACAAAACCTCCTTCTCCCTCTCTCAAGATTTTTTCCCAGTTTTCTTTGCCTATCCGTCACTTCTACATCAACACTGACCCAACCAACACAAACCTGTTTTTAATAGTAGCAGTTTCAGATTCAACTTCAAGATTACGTTGCTCAGAACTGGATGAACCTGGTGCTTCATCCTCATTAGCAGATTTGAAGGATTCACTTGAAGATTCAGACTCATGAACCTCGCTGGCTTTAAGAATTTCCTCCAAGAATCTTGCACGAGAGCCAGAAGCAACTGATTTTCTGGCCAAAACTTTTACTCTTCATGCCCTGGGGCTGGAGTAGGGTTAGGTGTGGGTTCATGAGTGGGTTCAAGAACTGGAGGGTTTTAGGGGGATGAAGATCTGTTTGGTGAATGTGAACTGTAATTTTGGAAGAAAAGAGACGATCAATTTTGGTTAGAGAAGAATAGAGAACTTGGTTCGACTTATTGATTTTATGAAGAGGGGAAGTAATGATGGCCCGTTTATAAGGTGTGGCTATTAATTATACAACGGGCAGAATATTTACTCAAGTGGGAGTCTAATAGATGTAGGAGTGTCATTGATTAGACAGTTAATAATCCCCTAACTCTAGGCTAATTAAGTAGCAAGGGGACTTCTTGGAACGGGTTCATTTAGGGATAAGTACAAAGAATTTGAAATGAAACAAATATAGATAGAGTCATGCTCATGTGTGACTGTAATTAATTCAATAATTGTATGGAGATGAGCACGTACCTTGTCAGTCAGATGAACCAGCAGGGATGAACCAGGTTCATCATGTTAAAGTCTTTAATTTGCATCAATTTACAAAGATAGAAAAACATCATTAGCAACCAGGGAATCATATTAATACATGGCAAGAGAGTATGACAGTAAAGTCATGATACTGAGCAATGATTAGTCTGGTTGATTATCTATGTTAGTGTTTCTAGCCAAAAAAAAATACCTTTTTTTTCATTTTTTTCTTTGTTTTTCAATTAGGTGATCTTAATCATCCCTAATTCAAGCCGGTTTCTCTCAAAATGCTCCCTACTTAGTGTTTTAGTAAAGATATTTGCAATTTGTTGGTCATTAGCACAAAATTCGATTGAGATCATTCCTTTTTCATAGTTATCCCTTAGGAAATGGTGTCTAACATCTATGTGCTTAGTTCTTTTATGATGAACCGGGTTCTTCGTCATACTAATTGCACTAGTGTTGTCACAGAAAATAGGAATGCATCC
>ML436404.1:3056-23353 GCA_005239525.1 Nicotiana knightiana
TTTTACTAACTTTTTTAGATGATAGGCATAAATCTAATCCATCACCAGATGATGATATTAGACCTACAAAGACGTGAAGAAATAACATAATTCCCGGTCTAGGGTTACACTTTCTGATGGACGTTTTAAAGGGTTAAGCAATCATCATCTAAAAAACTATATACCTTCGAGTCCGGAATGTTTTTCCTTTTCAGGAAAAGGACCACAAGGAAGGAATAATCAAGTGCTCGAGATCTCATTCTTCAAAGCTCAAACACTTGGGGGACTATACAGTATGGAAGGCTAAGACGAAGCAAAAAAGACTATCATAAAGTCAAAAGCTCGAGCCTGAAGACCCATCTACCTAACGAGACAATTTTTACGAGCAGAATCAAAAGAGATCAAAAGGAGTCATCCAAATACAAAGCCTAATGCAAAAACCTTCGAACATGTTCAGGTTGAAAGGCAAAATATTAGTCACGAGAAAGAAATGTACATCTTTATACTTATTCAAAGTTTTTGTAACAAAAACAGTTATGGATGAAAGATCTAAATCCTTGTATTTGTTCATAAAACTATTATCAAATAAAAAAAGTTACGAATAAGAAAACATTTTCCTCGGAATTATTAGAAAATTGTTTCCAACGAAAAACGTTGCGGGTAAAAACCCCATTCTTTATAAAAACTGTTACTAGTGAAAAACAGTTGTTCCTTATATTAATATCGAAAAACTGTTACCTATGGAAAACAGTTATGAAATACAAGAGTATATCAAATCTGTTAAACAAAAATAGTTGCAACATGAGTTTTATACGATAATCAAACACATGTAAAATGTCATGGAAGTTCAAACAAAAAACTTTCCTTGGAAACATTCTTAGACATGTGTAAAATTCCTATCACCCTATTGCATTATCATGAAGTTGATACGTCTTCTTCATGTCAATTATAAAGGGCCCTCTTCCATATATTATGCCTACTACAAAAAGGCACACATTTAATATGACACCGTGCCTATTACGAAAAGGTACGAGTAATTTAAAGCATTCTTATGCAAAACTCATAGGTAAAACTAAAACCTCGAAAAATGAAACATGCAAAAGACTTAAAGAGTGAAACAGAAACTCAACAAAAGTCATACTAGCATTAATATATTAAAACGACTAAGCAAAAACTAAGTATTAACTTATACTTAGCCGTATAGAATTTTTATATACATTGAGGTGCCCCTAAGTTGTCATTTGGGGACTTTAAAGAAATCTAAATTTACCCCAATGGGAATGGGGGTAACCACCAATTGAGACGAAGATATAAAAAATAAAAATAAAAAAGGGGTGAACCAACTAAACTTCTTCAAGAGGGGGGTTAACCTCACTGGAAGAAGGAGCGGGAGCAACTAGGGATGAAGAGGCACGAGCGGCTGGAGTCTCACCATCATGTGAAGAGAGTTTATGACCCTGTTGAGACTTCTCCATGGCTTCCTTAGTTTTAGCTATTTCAGAACTAAGGTCGAAACCCTCTTGACTCATTTCCGTCAATGTGTCAAGGCGAGAATTCATATACGCCCAGCTATCATCAACAACAACCACATCTTCAAGATCTTCATAATCCCTTTCCCATACTTGAAGCTCATCTCTCAATCCGTCCTTCTCCGCTTCAGCAGCTTCATGGGCGGCCCTTAACGGTACAATCGACTCCTCCAGAGTTTGAACTTTATCTAAAGCCTTACGAAGGTCCTCTTGAGTACGAATGAGTGATTGCACGAGCTCGCCTGAGTATTCCTCCTGCTGCCCCCAACAAGTTTTTCAAGTCTCTAATCTCCTCTGAGGCGTGGGACAATTGCTCAGCAAATGAGGACTCTAGAACACTCTTGTCTTTATCAGCCTGACTGGAAGAAGCCTTCTCTACTGCCAGTTCTGCTGCCATGAGCCTCATCTGCCGCTTCAATGTACTTATTTCATCTTCTAAGGCATCCATGTCAATCCTTAGGCTATCATACTATGCTTTCCAATTATCAGAATCGGCCTGCAACTCTTTTGTATCCTGGTCCGTATATGAGATCCTCTTCATAGGCTCCATGCCTATAAGATTAATCTACAAGAAATAAACCAATCAGATGTGGTAAATTTCATATACGAAAATGAAAGAGGATAACATGCATCATACCTTCAAAGAAGTATGCACAACTTCATTGGCCCATGTAAGAGCACTGTGGCTGGCTAGCTTGGCTTTCTCAGTGGGACCTATCAAAGGCTTGAGCCACACTTCGGGCTCACCCATTTTCTTAAAAATATTCCCCTCAGCTGGAACCTCTATTACCACCTGCCGCATCTCTCTACTGGAAGACCCTACTTCCTTAGTGGAAGGCATGGAAGCATGCAGATATGAAACAGCAACAGGCACGGAGGGTTGAGGAGCTCGAAAAGCCACAGGCAAAGCAGCAGGCACGGAGGGTTGAAGTGTTGAGGAAGCCACGGGAAAAGTAACGGCAGAAGCCGTAATAGCCAAAGGAGCAGATGAGACAGCTTCTCTTAAAGAAGAAGGAAAGACAGCAGCCAAAGGGACATCGTCAGGAGAAAGGTCAAAACCTTCATAGAACAGGTAATCTACAGACTTATGAATGGGGGAATGTGAAACATCTTCAAAGGTAGAGGGCTCAACCATAGACACGGAAGGCAAGGTTATGGGTGTAAATTCATCATCTGAAACCACCCGCCTTCTTCGCGGCCTGTGTACTAAATCCCCCTCTTCTTCTTCTTCTACGGAACGAGACTCGCCAATCTTCCTCTTCGAGGAAGACGAACCAACAATAATTTATTCGGCCTGAGCCAAAGACATCTTCGAGATAGATGAAGCAGACACTCCACGAGTAGAGAACCCTATCAAAAAGGAAAAAGTTAAGCGACAAAGAAAGAAGAGACTCGATTAAGGAAAGAAGCAAGAACAAAAGTTTCACTTACCGTGGGTCTTTACATGCCAACCATACCTCCCAGCGAGGTACTTCCAAGATCTCTCTTCTAAAGGAGAAACGAACAATAATTTTTCTACCCAATCACGGATACCGAAGACATTCTCAACAGTATCCATAATTGCTGAGAGAGGAAGAAACAGATACGGTGTTAGTAAAACATCTCAAGTCAGAACGAAGGAAAGTAAATAGACATGAGCTAAAGCATACTCACGTGCGCGATTCCACTTCTCAGGGAAGGGAAGATTTTCTTCACCCACTAAACCAACAGTGGGTACAGCAACATACCAGAGATACCAACCCCTATCCTTATCATCTCCAGGGGTAACCAGCATTCTTTTGCTCCTAGCAGCCAGAATAAAAACCCCTTCACGAAATAAGGTAGGAGAGTAGAGATGAATAAGATGGTTTAAAGTAAAAGGAACCGAGGCTAAAGAAGCTAAACTCCTAAGACATGCGACAACTCGCCACACAAGCGGACCAACTTGTCCTAAGCAGATATTGAAAAACGGCAGAATTCAATTATGACTGGGTCAATTGGAGGTCTAAACCGTAGAGTAAGAGGGTACGTATAAACAAAAGAATATCCCATCTTGTAAGACGTTATTCTTTGATTAATATTCGGAATGTACACAGGGAAATCAGGCCTCCAAAAACACTCCCTACGAACAAGGGAAATATGACCCTCGGTTATAAGGGTTGGATACCTTTCGACACTCTCAAGGTAAGAAGATTGGTCTACAAGAACTTGATTATCTCTAGCAAAGACAAACTCAGCAGGAACAATTTCATCAACTCCAGGTTCACGAAGGCGTTCACCTCTACCTCTAGACAAAAACTGAGAATCCCTAAACCTCGGAGAAACTAGAGACCTAGCGGAAGGAGAGAGAACTATCTGAGAAGAAGAGGAGCCTCTCAAAGGAGTGGATCCTAGAATCCTAAGTCTACCACCCCTCCGACTCCTAGTCGGAGCAGAAGATGGCGTTAAATTTTCAATAGCTATTACTCCCTGAGGTTGATTTGAAGAAGACATGTTTACAAAGGCAAGAAGAAATTTCTTACAAAAGACAAAGTTAGAAAGTGTTTCGTGGAAGCAAAGAAAAGAATAAAGGTATTTATACTTGAGGACAACCGTCAAACATGGAAAAAAAGAAAAATAATGATGAAAAGTCATAATTGAAGGTGTCACTTCGGGACTGACACAGCCGCAAAAAGACCTAAAAGGTGCCGAGTAAATGCAGAACCAATCCGAGAAGGACACGTGGTATGAGCATTAAATGGAAGTGATAAATGACGCCTATGGTTCAGAGAAGGATACAATGTTTCGAGGTAAAGCGGCGGCAAAATATTCCCGCCATAAATGAGTATCCACTTACCAAATATTAATCGATAAATATATGGTAAGTAGGGGGACTATCTGTATTGGTAAAAAAAAGTTTCACACGTAAGCCAACTCTTGACAACTCAGCCAGTTATGTGGACACAGGAGAACGCGACAGCTGGATGTGATTCTTTGAAGAGGNGATCTGGACAAAGCTACGAGCAGATTCAAGAACCCACAATTGATTACTCGTACGTTATGTAACTGTACCCTAATTACAGTTATCCTTTGTAACGGCTCATTAATGTCATAATTAGTCATTAATGGGAAACCATAGCAAGATTTGTACGTTATATCAAGGAATATTCTATATAAGGGAGGGGAATACAACTTGTAAAGGCATCTGATTCTCGAATACAATCTACTTTGCTTTTTTATATTTTTGCAATATTGTCTATTATTCATTTTTCTCTATTTCCTTTATTATCAGTAACCCGTGTTCATCCTAGAAATAGCTTTATTCAAGGATCTAATTATTATTTTTACTATTATTTTGTTAAAATTTGGATCCCATTTGATTTAAAGGGGGCAACCCGCTATGGTAAATTGGTATCTTTAATGAAATGATTAATATCTTTTAGGAGGTTGTCAAGGATTTTCATTGAAGTCTGGGGATTCACTATACCTTCATGTTCTCCAAATCTTCAAGTTTTTTTGTTTCCAAATCCACTCTCTGTCCTAGAAAATAAAGGGGGGAGAAAAGAGGCATTAGAAGGGAACACAAGTATAAGAAGGAAGATTACGCGGCATGACGTTTAAAATTCATTGAGACTTGAGCCCAAGATATTTGGTGAGAATTAAGCTCTTGAAATTCAATTTCTTGCAATTAAAAAGGTCTTGATATCTCAAGACCTCCACACCAAGATACAAAAACTTTGGTGAAGTCTTGCTAATTTGGAATTGTCGGCATATTAGAAACTAAAGTGATTTCGAACTATCATCTGAAACTACCCTTAAGGCATTAAATTTTACATTTGGGATATTTTTTAGATTTTTAAGTTTATTTTCCAAGAAATTAAATGGTTCGTGATTTCGACTTCCCGTCATCAAAATACAAAACGTTTGGTGAAGTCGCACATATCTGAAATCGTCACTGTGTTAGAATTTAATATTGATTTTGAACTATTATCTGAAACTATCCTTAAGGCATTAAATTTTTCATTTTGGATATGTTAAATATTTGTAAGTTAAGTTTTCAAAAAATCAAACGGTTCGTATTTTTTACTTTTCTACACCAAGATATGATTTTTTTTTGGTGAGACTGCGCAAATCCGAAATTTTCAACATGGTGGAATCTAAAGTTGGTTTCAAAATATTATCTGGGGATATTATGAAGGTGTTTGATTCTAAGTTTTGTATATGTTATAGTATTGAAGTCTAATTTTCTAGAAATCAAACGGTTTGTTATTTGGACTCTCCCACGACAACGTGTGAATCTTTTGTTACAAACGCGTAAAGCTGAAAATTATGCGACTAAGATAAAAGCGGGACAATGTAAAGAAAAAGAGAAGCAATATTATTTAAGATGAAATAAATATCCACTAGGTCACTCTAACATAAAGATAAAAGGGGGGATAATGCTAATAGCCTAATATAAACAGAACATGTAGTTGATCAATTCTTGACTGCTAGTCTCCAGGTTCTTCTTCTTCTCCTCCAGACTGGACGAATCATCAACAGTCAGCAAATTTATGTTGTCATATAAAGAGACCTCAGCCACGACAGCTGAAACTTTTGCTTGATATTTTCAACCTCCTTTTGAGTCGCTTCTATAACACCTTCGAGATTTTTCCTCTCTTGTTATAATGTCTGCAACTTCTTCATAACTCTCTTCGGTTTCTTTTCACTAGAGGAGACTTTCTTGACCTTCTCACTTGCTTCAAGTTTGAACGATTCAAGACGCTCCTTAGCTTTGGAAATCAGCTCTAGCTTCTCATTTTCACTCGTGTTATCAGCCAAATTGGAGCTCTTGGTCATATGAAGCAACAAGCTCGAAAAGAGAATCCAGTAAACACTCCAATGGAGAAATATCCAAAATATTCACATTTTTCATAACCTCAAAAATCTCAGTGATTTGCTCCCTATAAGATTAGAGCAATTTTGCACGAGTTTTGGAGAGTCTATTGCAATATCCACCCAAAGTCCCAAGATGAAATCCTTTTTGCGATTAAAGAAAATTCTCTTTCCTTCAAAAGTAGATACTTCTACATTTTTCATTGGTGGAACGCGATTTATCCCATTTAGAGTTTGTCTTTTTAGGGCTTTGTCATGAGGAAGAGATGATGTCTTTGAAGATTACTTCACTTTAACGTAGGCCCTCTAATAGATTCATCAGTCACTTGTGGCTTGTCATGTGGGGATACCATCGGATGACCAGTGGCATTTAAATGCATAAGGAAAAGGAAAAGAAAGTAAGTAATTTTTAGTGAAGCTACTCGTTCAAAAAAAAAGGAAAAACGCGAGATGATTGTATATTACCTCTTTGTTACAAGCTGTATGCATTCTTGAGGGACTATCAATACTTGGAACCTCTATGATCTCTGCTGGTTTAGGTCGTTTCCTTTTCCAATTTTGATCTTCATTGGTACTCTGGCTTGTATCTTGAGGAACTCGCATGCTAAATGGAAGAATTGGAGGGTGTTTCTCTATATCTGTGCACACCACCTCTTTCAAAGCTGCCTTTGAGGATTTAAGCTTCCTTTTCTTGTGTTGTGTAACTACTTTTGTGATTGGAGTAGGTGGTTCTTTGACTTTTGAGAGCGTCTTTCCAACACCTTGATCTTTATCTCCTAAAGGAGTAGTAAACAACATTGTCTACCAGAGCTTGTAAATTATCCTCGAGAAACTTCCCATGCGATTTCTCCCACTAAGACATATAATTGGTGGAGAAATGCTTCTCCACATGATCTCTCGTTGGGGGAAAAGGCGCATGTGACATAGACCCATATAGTGTGCAAATCCTCCAAAAATCCGAGTCCTTCATCTAGAGAGGTGGTACGGATATCATTCTCCAAAAAATCGGGGACATTCTGGTAAAACTAAAATAGACGACTAAACTGATGCGGGCTATATGGCTCGATAATGAATGAGTTATCATACCTCAAATGGAGGTAATTAAACCGTAAACTCGTAAAGTAATTTGACTCCAACTCTTGAGGGGCCTCGTTATCCACATAATAATAAGGATGAGAATTAGTTAACACATTGTTGGTGTCCAAACTATATCCTCTCCATTGTGGATGCGTTCTCTTGCATCCTTCTTGTTAAAGTACCTCGCGACTCCCTCTCCTGATTATGCCACCATCAAAGGGACAAATGGACCCTCAGCAAGTGGATAATGGGTTTTGAGGTAATGTGCAAGCCATCCGTAAACATAACGGATGGGAAAACAAACTTTGACCTAGTCAAGTTGGGAAGAACACGAAATCTTATTCAAACCATGAAAAATACTAGCCAAAACTGGGACTGCAAGGCTAATCTTTCGCCTGCTTATCTTCATGCTTGCCATCTTAAAAGTCTCAAGACGAATGAAGTTCTCTGCTTTATAGGCAAACACAAAATCACATAGCTAATATGATAAGAAGGCTGCTATATATGTTTCATCTTTCTTTTCAGACCTCACCCTAAGCTTGGAGAATATAGCTTCTTGATCACTCGATCACCTAGTTGTCTTGGGAATAAATCCGTAAAGATTATGTGTCGACTTTAGGCGCGAATTTCTTTTCCTTTTGTAGTGGGACAGGTTCATCTATTAAAGCTTTCTTATACCAAAATTTGTCCACTTTCTCAAGGAGAGCTTTTCGTTAACACCCGTACCTTCCTTAAGGTGATGGAAGACAGCAAATAAATACTCGCAAGATCGAGGAATAAATCTCATATGTTTTTTGTCCAAAACAATTAGTTCTCTTGTCTTAGGTACCACTTCTTCGTACGGAAAACTCGAAATGGGACCTCCAAGGATATGTAAGTCACAAAGAGAGAGAGAGAGAGATAGTTCTCCAACTGATGGAAGAAGCGTGTTCGTCTAGGGGCACTAAGCCTCACAAAATGCTTGCAAAAAGTTCGAGTTTCGATCATAAGTGAAAAATTAGGCATAGACAGTATCATAAATCTTTTTTGTACTCAGGGTTTGTTGGCTTCCACCAAGTACATCTTCAGTCCATTCCCAATATCTCTTTCCCTCGATTATTGTTGTGTTTCCTCAGCATACTTCTCCTTGAATTATGCGGCGCCCTATGTTTGGAAGGGTCCTAGCGATGTTTATGCGGCGCCCTATGTTTGGAAGGGTCCTAGCGATGTTTACGTGGAGATGGATTGGCGCTTGGAGAGGCCACATCTTGGAAAATGGATTGGAAGTAGACTTGCGCTCCAAGGTCCAGTTTTCTACATGAAAAGAGTTTTTCAAAGAAGGCCATGAGGTTGCATACCGGCTAGTTTGTGGGGTGTGAACCAAAAGCTTGGTTTGGTCTATGCCATCTTCAGTCTCGATTACGATATATGTAAGTTTGGAGGAAGGTAATGTATGGTCTCTGAAAATTTCCCATCTCTTCGGGCTTTAAAGGACAAAAAAAAGTCATCAAAGTCCAAATCAAGTATATTATAATGGGCACAAAGGTCTAAATGGTTGAAATGGCCTCTGGGTTTTCGGGCAGGGATGAGTATCCATCCCTTCACACTTTGAGAGTATTCTCTCCAATATTCGAGCCACCTTGAGAGTAATCCCTTCGATAGTTGGGTCATCTTGAGGGTAATCTCTCTGATAGTCGGGTCATCTTGAGAGTAAACTTTGATAGTTGGGCCACATCGAGAGTAATATCTCTGATAGTGGGGCCACCTTGATAGTAATCTCTTTGATAGTCGGGTTGTCCTGAAAGTAATCTCTCCGATAGCCTGGCGACATTGAGAGTAATATCTCTGATTGGCGGTCGTCTTGAGAGTAATTTCTTCGATAGTTTGGCCACTTGGAGAGTAATCTCTCTGATATTCAGGCCACCTTGAGAGTAATCTATCTGATATTTGGGCGGGGATGAGTACCCATTCCCTCACAACCTAAGACTGCCTTCTTCATGCGGGCAACTTATCCTTCTCTTTCTTAGCCTATAAAAAAAGGAAAAAAATAAAAGAGAAAGAAAAGGACGACAGAAAATACATAGAAGGAAATATTACCTTCAGATTGTCTCCTGCTCGTTAAAACACGAAGCCAAGATAGCTTATAGATGCTACAATTCAATGCTTAATAAAAATATGAGCATGGGGTTTATATGAGCTTCAAGCAAAATTATCCCTTATTTTTTGGGGTAAGTTAAACTTTGTCCTCTAAATATAACCTTGAGCACCATTCGTCCTCTAAGTTTGCAAAACCAACGCACATATAATCCAAGTAACTTAAAACACTAACTTCTGTTACATATTGCCTGCAGGTGAAACTTAAAAACAAATAAGAAAATCCACCCCTTTCATCATTTCAATAAGTGAATTCCCTCTTCCCAAAAGCCTGCATTTTAATGCAATTAATTCTCTGCAAATCGCTACTTTTTTGTGCGAGTTTATATGACTTTGTCCCAAAGAAAAAACGAAATTAGCATATGTTGATTACTTGTAAATATTTCCAGGTCAACACGGCCACATTGCCCTATTTGCAAAACACTGTTGCCAAGAACCAACTTCAATTCTTAAACAATTTCTTATTTAGTGCACAATCAAGGTTCCCATGAAGTATTTCTCTTTTTTCTTAAGTTGTCTCCCAAGACTTTAGAAAGGATACTCCAACTTTCAATAAAGAAGAGAAAAAAGTCCTAATTCTTAATGGTTTTGATCCATCTCTATTTCAACGTACAAATACTCCACATATGCAGAAAAGGATCTGATGGAATCCTTTTGAGTTATTCATATGACTAGCGAATCGACAGATTTTGGGGTGAAAGAGTTGGGTTTTCTGTTGAAGAAAGTTTTTGAAGGAAAAGAGAAATCAACTGACTGTGACTTGTGAAGACAAAAGATTTTTTTTCTTAAAAGCCTTATGTGTAGGTCAGTGTATCTATTAGTTCTCTAACGAGAGTTAGTGTTTTAAGTTACTTGGACTATATGTGCGCAGGTTTTATAAACTTATAGGATAAATGGTTCTCAGGGTTATAATTAGAGGACAAAGTTAAACTTACCCCTAAAGATAAGGGATAATTTTAACTAAAACCTCGGGTTTCTATAGATCTCTTGTGACGCTAACTGGGAAGTGAGATTTCGATGTGGGAATAGCCGAAATCAGTTACTAAAAAGAATTGGAATTGCTAAGGCATAAGTACAATTGTACGGATCTGCTTGACTAACTCTAATTTTAATATTACTTAGCTTCTTCAAGTTCAAGTAGGAATCAGAAATTTCACAAGGTTCAAGTTAAAGAGCTCACAGTTTCCTAGTCATATGAGAATATATGGGTATGGTGATGTCTTCTACGTGGATTTTCATGCAAGTTTTCCATATGGACGGGTATTAGGATGTTTAGTATATGGTGCTAATGTTAGGTAAAGTTCCAAATCATGTAAAAGATTTTGACCTACATGCTTATATTTGTTGTTTCATATATATTGTGAAATGCAAATATATCACTTGAATAAGTTTTACAAAATATTCATAACAAAATAAATACTATGTTAATACTTCAAGCTTCGCCTTTTTGAGTTGGATACGTCTAAACCCCTCAAGTCTTGAAGTAGGGGGTATTTGTAGTCAATTAAAATTTTATTAAATTTAAGTTCATAAGAAATTTAGATCTAATCTTAAATTAAATATATTTTTGCTCAAATAAATATTATGGGCTAAAATATATTGACTTAGTTATTTAAATCTAATTAAATTTATTTAAATATAGGTCCAATATTATTGGGTTATCCCATTTAATTGGACTTAAGTGATGAGCCCACTTCATTAAGCCCAAGATGTCATCTTCCTAGAGGCCCAGTTTGGTGCCACATATCATATGATGTGGCACGCCAAGTCAAGCGAAAGATCCAATAGGATCATGGCACGTGTCAAAATAACAAGGCATGCCAAGTCACATTAAAAGGCTAATGAAATCGCGTCACGTGTACAAGTGACATGTTCTGGCCAATCAAATGCGATGTTGTCACACTTCAATTTGATTTGTCAGAAAGATTTTGTTCTTATCATAACTCTTCCCTCCCACAACTATAAATAGGGGTCTTCATAACCTAGAAAGGACACCACAAGTTATAACAAGAAACAAGAGAGAGCTCGTGGATCAAACGCCGCAAATTTCTCTACAAGTTTCAAACTTCAAGCAATCAAGTTCAAGTCCAAAAAATCAAGTTGAAGTTCAAGAATGAAGAACAAATCAAGGTTCAAGGAGTACGAGTTCAAATCAAAGTTCGTGCTAGTTGAATTATAGATAATCGTTCATGGCAACAAATATTGATTCAAGATGAAGCTCAAGGACCCTTGAATTTATTTACTATTGGAAAGAAGAATCAGAGGATTCATAGAGATTGTAACACTCACGTTGTTTGAAATAAAATACTACGATTGTTGTAATATTTTCGGTCTTGATTTATTTTCTCGACGCAAATTTAATGTCTACAACTTTAACATATTTGGTGCCATTATTCAGCTTAACAAGAAGGGGCAGTGATCAGAGTGTGTCCTAGCTAAGTGGGTTACAAAAGCTTCAGGGAATTCATTGATCCAGCAGTTATTAGCAAAACACCTGTCAATTCTCTCTAATATTAGTCTAGTCATGTTCTTATATCTCGTGTTAGTCCATGTGTATTTACTACCTTTATAGCCTAGGTCAACTATTTACACTGGTTAATGAAATTGTAGAACAAATTGCTTCTGTTGGTTTTAATGCAGTTTCCACCAAATTTGTCTCTTGCTTTCAAGACTTTATTAAAGTCCCCACCCACAAACCAACTACCATTTATGCTGTTACAGATATCTATCAAATTTCCCTAAAGTGTTTTCCTATCCTCTAGATAGTTACTTGCATAAATAGCCGGAAAAAATCAAGGGAGGTTGGAGGGTAATACCTTAACCATTACATGGATACCTTGTGGTGTAACTGATACTTCATCTACCTGCAGGATGTTCTCTTTCCACGTGATGAAGATGCCCCCAAGAGTGACCCACTACTAGGAACTGGATGTGTAGGTCATATTGCAGTTCATCTGTGAGCTTCTTGTGATCTGCCATCTTGGTCAGCACTAGCATGGCCTTTATGCATCTTGATCATCTCAGAGCAGTGTCTTCTGAACTCCATATTGTTTGCTCCTCTAACATTCCATATGATGAAGTTCATTAGAGGGTTTTGGTTTATTTCAGAAGTCCATGTCGATAAGCAGTTATATCCGTATCAAGCCTACCATCTCTTGGCAAATAATTGTTGAATATAGTTACTCACTTCATAGCCCAATTTCCTCTGTGGGGTGTATACCTGCATAGATCTGCCAGCAGGGTTGAGATATGGCCTCTGCAAAGGTATCAGGTTAAGTCCTTTGCCACTTATCTTCTCGTCTATCTTCTTTATCTTCTGATTGGATCGCCTGGCTTCTTTCAAGCCCTACTTGAGATGGAGGAGATAGTAAGCAAGACTTTGAAGAACAAAATGAAGTGAGAGGCCGTGGGGCAGGGAAAAGAGTCAAGTCGATCAGGCTCGATGACTGAGAGAAGCAAAATGAAATCAAGATTTGGCCGAAAAAGAAGCAAGGCTCTTCCTAAATATCAATTACCAATAGATTTCATACCTTCTCCGCCCTCTAGGTAGGCATCATTTCCTTCCTCCTCGATATTGGTGTCTGAGATCTCATGACTGGAGTCAGAGTCAGTAGTGGTTTCAGCACACCCTGGTTATGATAAGAGGATAGGTTCAATCCACATCTGGGAAGAGTTTTGGGGAAGAATAGTATCAGTGTCTCGGTGTAGTCCATGCTGAATTTCACTGCCCTTATTTCCTTTAACCATAGGGTGTCTGTTCTCATTAGGCATTATAAGCTCTGATTTTCCATCTCCTTAATGGTTTCCTGGCCTTTGAGTATATCTAATGCCTTCGTTATCTCCTTCGATATATTTCCTAGTGGAGGTGAATGTTGTTTCTCCGGGTTGAAGACGAAGGGTCCTGATGGGCCATTGTTCCATCACTGAGAACCGGGGTGTCATCGCTGGGTCTGGGAAGAAGGGGATAGAGTTGAAGATTTGTTGCATGAGTTTGTGCATTGATGGTGTGTCGTTGGTTGGATGCATAGGGTTGAATCTGCTCTGTGGAATCATTGATTGCCAAAGTTGAGCTCCAAATGTCGCCAAACACTGTTTAGGGCTTCTGTTATAATCCTTGCCAGATGGGCTGGTTTTGGATGATGAGAGTGATTGGTTGATTTCCCAATTGAAAAATGTAGCACAGGCCCTGGCCATGGAGTACTATCTCCAGCCAAGACACTAGAGTGTGGTCTTGTGGCTGAGTGATGGAAGTCAGAACGACCGTGGGTTTGGTGGGTTGATGCATTTTTGGGATTTTTTGGTTTTTCCTTTTTGGCATGGTATTAATTAAGGGATTTTGGGGGTAATCAAGAGTCATCATCAATATCAGGGTTAAATTAACACCCGTGTTTTGTGTTTCGTAACCTGTGTCTAGTACACTAGATTTCGAATTAAATATGGATCCAGTTGAGTTGATGGAAAGTGTCAAATCACCTGAGCTTTGGTGGTTTATCATAAATGAACTCGAGTATTCATGGAAGGGTTTTCTGCAGAGTTATTTGGTACAGATGATTTAGCTTTGTAGGGGACATTATTGGTAGTGGTGATCATGGAGTGGGTGTGGCCCTCTATGGTGGATGGGGATTTGGGGTCGTGTTGTGCCGCTTTGTGTTGCACTGACAAGCCCCCACTCGGTCCCGTTGGGCTTGTTGTTTTGTTTTCTCTGGGATCCGTTTGGATGCCCCCTTTTTGATTTGTAGGTCCCTTTTCTTTGCTAAGAGTTGGGTCTTCCCCTTCCGGGCATGCTTTCCTCTTTCTGCTTATGTTGGTGTAACGATCCGACCGGTTATTTTGTGTTATCGGACCCCGTTCCCCTAAATAAAACTTCCCATAGCGTATTATTGCGATTTATGACTTGCAGGGGCGGGTGGTCCGGGATTCGAAAGTGTTTAGAGTGATATTAGAACACTTAGTTCCTTAAGGTTGGCCTTTTTGGCCAAGTTTGACTTCGGTCAACATTTTTAGTAAACAACCTCGGAATCGCGTTTCGACGGTTCCGGTAGCATTTTTATGATGATTTCGGACTTGGGCGTATGTTCGAAATGGGTTTTGGATGACCCAGGAGCGTTTCGGTGCCCAATATCGAAATAAGAGTTTCCTTAAGTTCATATTGTAGTTTGGGGACGTGTTTTTGTGTTATCGAGGTCCGAATGGAATTTCGAGACCGAGAATAGTTTTGATATGTCATTTGTGACTTGCCTTCAAAATTTGGGGTCATTCCGAGTAGTATAGGTTGGTTCGGGGCATTGTTAGCGAATTCTAGAAACTTAAAGTTCCTAAGTTTGATTCTAGGGGTTTTGAGGTGTGATTTTGAGTTTTAGCGTTGTTGTGGGTGTTCTGAAGGCTCGAGCGAGTCCGTATTATGATTTGGGACTTGTTGGTATATTTGGAAGGGGGCTCGGGTGGGCCCAGGTACCTCTCGGGCACCAAACGAGGCCCAAAACCAGCTCAAGCAACTGCTGGTGCACCTGTTCTGGTGTGACCGCAGGTGTGGTTGCCCAGTCGCAGGTGCGGGACCGCTCTTGCGGTCCCAGCCTCACAGGTGCGACCCCCCAGGTGGGCTGCCCAGTTCTCGCAGGTGCGGGCCCTTTCCCCGCAGGTGAGGACTCCTGCCCGCAGGTGCGAGCCCAGGCCCCTTGCCCCTCTTCCGCAGGTGCGAGTCCTTTCTCGCAGGTGCGAGACTGTAGGTGCGGTCATCGAGTCGCAGGTGCGGAAACCCCTGTAGGCAGTAAGGTCTTTAAATGCGGGATTATCCCATTTTATTCCACCATAGACGATCTTGAGAGCTTGGAAAAGAGTCCCACGACCTAGCTATAAAAGGTAAGTGAATTCTATCCTAATTTAGTTAATGCATGAATTCCTAGTTGAATTTAACTACCTAATTAGTGAAAAATTAAGGATTTGGGTAGTAACCTAGGGCTTTCGATAATATAGAGAATTACCCGTGAATTGGCTATGAATTCATACAAAAATCATATATTAACGATCCTTAGGTTATGGGTGAATGTTTCCTTCGAGAATTTTCAGAATCCGAGAATGCCGGCCCGGTGTTGGATTTTGGGATTTCTTCAAGAATGATGAATTTGACTAAATAGTAGGAGAATTCCATGCTTTGAGTATAATTTGATATATTTATGTAACGTTTGATTAGTTTCGAGTCCTTGGGTGACGAGTTCGGAGTTTCGGGCGCGTTCTTGACCCGGGGAGTAGGTTCGACGCGAGGTGAGTCTCCTTTCTAACCTTGTAAGAGGTAAATGTCCCCCTAGGTGATTTAAATGTCTATGTTCTAATGTTTGTGGGGGCTACGTACGCACAAAGTGACGAGAGTCCATACGTAGCGACTATTATTGTTATGTCCGGGTAGTTAGGGCTATACCATGCCTTGTGTTTTTCTTTGAAATGAACTATATGCTTAATGAATGCGGCTTGTTTCCCTGAGATCATGGAATTTGAGAAATTTTAAGGAATTGTTCACTAAAAAGTAATTTATAAAGAATAATGTGTGGATTGTGTGTGTATATGACCGTTCGCAATTTACATTCTGCGAGCAGAGTGATATTTCCCCCACTCCCATGGGAGCGGTCCGTACGCCACGGCGAGATTGAAAGATATATTATGGTTCGGGCCGTTTGACCCTCAGCAGTGCACATATATGATCATTATGATGGCTCAGGCCGGTTGTCCTTATCATGTATGCGCATGCCAAATTTTTAATGATTCTTTTATGGATATTGAGTGGACAAATATTTTCTTTTAAAAAAAAGGGAAAAATGAAGTAGTAATTGTATATTTACTTCCAGTATTTATTTGAGTTACAGTTATATTTAATGTTTACTGTTTTTATCATCCTTGTATGTCTGTTACTGATATTATATCTTGTTTAATCATTTTTGTTGGACCTTAGTGATGTCAAGTCGATCTCTCGTCACTACTTCTTCGAGGCTAGGCGGGATACTCACTGGGTACATATTTGTTTATGTACTCATTCTACGCTTCTGTACTTAATTGTACAGGTTCTGAGGCTGGTGCATCTGGTTATCAGACCGGAGCTCGATTCTGATCATAGTTGGACCTGACTTCACGGTGATCTGCTTCTCCTGACGATCCTCGGCAGCACCATGGAGTTTCTTTTGCTTATTTCCCGTCTATTTCTTTCAGACAGTGGGACTGTATATTACATCTTTTGTATATTCTATTAGTATGCCCGTAGGACTTGTGACACTAGTTCCTGGCACACACGTGGTAGTTATTATGGATTACGGGTATGTATATATATATTGGCTCACGCCTCCTTATGACCGCTTTTGATTAAAACTGAATAATTATCTTTTTCGATTTATGTTTTAAGCTTTAAAAACCTGGTATATGTTGAAATGTTTAATCAAACAAGAAAGAACCCTTAGTAAAATGAGTGTTGTCTTGCCCGACCCCGCTGTTGGGCACCATGACAACCTGAGTTAGGATTTTGGGTCATGACAACATGGTATCAGAGCTCTAAGTTCACGTAAGTCTCACGTGTCACGGGAAAACTCAGTAGAGTCTTGCAGATCGGTACGGAGACGTCTGTATTTATCTTCAGGAGGCTATAGGGTGTTAGGAAAACCTCTCCTTATTTTTATTCTATCGTGCAGCCGATGGTTTACTAAATCTCATTCTTCCATTCTCTCACAGATGGTGAGGATGCGTGCATCCGATGTTCCAGACCCGGGAGGGGCCGCTACCCCCATTGTCCGAGGCCGTGGCAGAGGCCAGGGGAGGACATCGGCCCGAGGTAGGAGACGAGAGCATCCCCGAGCTATTCTAGTTGAACCACCACCAGAGGATCCTACTATAGAGGAGCAGGGTGAGGTGCCCCCAACAGATCCTGCTCTATTGGACTTTATGACGGAGCCAGGCTTCCAGGAGATCATGGGTCGTATGATGCGGTCTATGGACACTATGTCCCAGGCTGGTTTATTTCCAGCAGATCCTGCCATATCTCAGGCGGGAGGGGGGGCAGACTCCTACCACCCAGGCTGTAGGTCAGGCAGCAGCATTACATCATACCCTAGGTACACTGCCCGTGGGTGGGGTCCAGCCTGTAGCAGCAACACCTGAGCCCAGACCAGCTGCGGATGGTGATCTGCAGAAGTTACTGGATAGATGGACTCAATTGAACCCTCCAGTCTTCGGGGATGAGCAAGGCGAGGATGCCCAGGATTTTGTTGACAAGTGCAGGGACATGTTGCACAGTATGAGGATATTAGAGTCCCATGGAGTGGACTTCACTACCTTCCAGTTAGAGGGCAGAGCTCGTAGATGGTGGCAGTCCTATATTCTCAGCAGGCCAGAAGATTCTCCTCCTATCACTTGGGAGCAGTTCACTCAGATAGTTGGACCTGAATTCACGGTGAGTTGCTTCTCCTGACGATCCTCGGCAGCACCATGGAGTTTCTTATGCTTATTTCCCGTCTATTTCTTTCAGACAGTGGGACTGTATATTACATCTTTTGTATATTCTATTAGTATGCCCGTAGGACTTGTGACACTAGTTCCTGGCACACACGTGGTAGTTATTATGGATTACGGGTATGTATATATATATTGGCTCACGCCTCCTTATGACCGCTTTTGATTAAAACTGAATAATTATCTTTTTCGATTTATGTTTTAAGCTTTAAAAACCTGGTATATGTTGAAATGTTTAATCAACAAGAAAGAACCCGTAGTAAAATTAGTGTTGGATTGCCCGATCCCTCTGTTGGGAACCATCACAACCTGAGTTAGGATTTTGGGTCGTGACAGTTGGGTTGTTCTCGTATGGGCTGATTCCCGGTGGGCTAGCTCATCAAGAGATGGGTATTTTTCCTTATCCCGTGGTTTGTGTTGATAGCCAACATAGGATTAGACTTAGAATTATAACGGAAAATTTTAGATTCAAGGAAGTTACCGGAGTTTTGCATCAAACATTTGGACTTGGATGCCTCCAGTTGAAGTGGTGTTTTTCTCCTTCCTTTCTTGTGTTATTGTTGTTTGCGTTGTGTTAGGGGTGTCCTTGGTTCCTTCTTCTAGGGAATACGACTATTTTCCATTCCTCTTCCTCGTTAGCGTTGACTTTATAAGAGGAGCATTCAAGCTGGTTGATCACGCTCAACTATGTCTTATAGAAAGACTAAACGGGCGCTGCAAATATAATCTGGGGTATTACGCCCAAAGTCGATCCCACAGGGAATTTACATATCAATTGAGTCTATAAAATACTAAACTGTTATTTAATCAAGTTTCTCAAGACTTTGAATATCAATTAGGTGATGTTTAACTAATTCTACAATCACTAATAATAAACTAGCAATTAACTAACAATTTAATGTAACAATGATAATAAAGGGTCTAAGGTTGTGGTTTCCCCCGTTGGTGAGTTCTTCCTTGGATAATTCTTATAGTTTAATTGGCTATCTCTGTCAATCATGAACGCTCTAACTATCATAAATCTCTCTCAAGTAATTATGATAATTTACTAAACGCACTCTCTCAAGTTACGCTAGCTAGATCGCAATACAGTTCACTTTAGATTGCACCCGAGGTATCGTTATCTCTAATCTAACCTCTACACCCTCGGTTATGACTTTCGTCTATACTCCGAGTATGGTGTTATTCAAGCAATTACCTAAATATGCACTCTTTCTCAAGTAAATACATAATAAATAGGAATAGTTAATCAAGGGCCCTTTCAATCAACTATAATAAGAACGTAGTTGAACAAAACGAGATTAATCAACCAAAATATATTAATATCACAATGAATTCATCCCCAACGGGTTCTACCAAAACCCTAGACTAAAGAATTTAGCTACTCATGTTATTGAGAATCAAAACTAAAATAAGTTGCATAATTGAAATACAAAGTAATGAATACTAGATGTAGAAATCGATGTTTTTGGCACTTCAATGATTTTCTTCTGTTGAATCCTTTGAATGCCTTCCGAACCGCTTAGTTGTGTGTTTTAGGAGTCTATTTATATGTTTAGGGCGAACCCTAAACATGTAGGGGACTTCTATTTCGACCGGGAAACACTTAAACTGTCAAACTCGGATTTGGCCGAAACTGGGACACTCGGGCGTTTGGATAACGCCAGGGTAGGGCTGGCGTTTCATCCCTAACGCCTGGCTAACGCCAGGTAGGGTTAGGATGTAGGGCTATGTCTCCCGGCTATCGCCAGGTTGTCTCCTTTTGCGTATTTTTCGACGTATTTGCATCCCATTAGATTCGTTTCCATCTCCAACTCACCTACACATGAAATAACTCCATTAAGCACATAAAAAGTGCATTTTTATCATTAACGCATCTCAAATGTAAGGTATATTACATATTAAACTATGCATTTTAGTCTCGCATCAAGACCCCACACTTAAACCTTTGCTCATCCTCGAGCAATCAAGCTACACTCATGTACACAACTTATTAAGAAAATCTCTTAACACGTTATACCAAGAATATTTAAAACATTTCAAACACAGAGATGTGACCTCCTCGCCTCAATAATCAACTCACAAATACCATTCTTTATTCACAATTCACTAACTACTCTAACTTACAGGTCAACAGCATTACCTTTCCATCATGAATCATGTGCCCTCACTAAATCAAAAAGCTAGTTCCTCACACAATAAAATTTAAGCACACTTAGGAACTCAAGATCGAAAGAATTCACTCGCTCTCAGAATTAA